>SDVV010041470.1:0-10433 GCA_016164225.1 Gammarus roeselii | reverse complement strand
ATGATATAAATATACACAAATACAAGACATCTCCACTCAAGTCGAACGCTTAGGAGGGTTCGAAAGCTGCCATAGGGACGCGAGTCGTGTGCAGCGCCCTCCGTTCGCCTAATATATATGACTAATTACCCAAATCTAAACTCCGATGTTTGCTCCGTCACCTTCGCGCCCAGTACGATGCAAAACACGACTACTTGTTCACTCTATGGTATCATCAACAAAACGTAAAAGGGTTCAATGGAGCGGTCAATAAACCACACCCACGGGGTCCGATGAACATACGTTAGTATCACTAATATAAACGAATAATTACCCATTTCTAAACCCCGATCTATGCTCCGTCATACATGTTCACTCTATGGTATCATCAACAAAACGTAAAAAGGATTCAATGAGCGGTCAACAAACCATCCCACGGGGTCTGATGAACGATAATCTAAATACGTTAGTATCACTAATATATACGACTAATTACCCATATCAAAACTCTGATCTATGCTCCGTCACCTCCGCGCCCAGTACGATGCAGAACATAGCTACTTGTTTACTATATGGTATCATCAACAAAACGTAAAAGGGTTCAATGGAGCGGTCAACAAACCATCTCACGGGCTCCGATGAACATACAATGCCCATTGTGCGATAATAGCTATCTTTATTTGGTGATTAGCAAGAGGCCACCACGGGAGAGTCCACCCATTGACAAACAGAAGCCAGTGTTGGCTACTGCAATCCTAAACAAATACTATAGGAGATGCCTTGCAATGTGTTAATGCTAAGTTCCTAATAAATGTATGATTTTTAAAAACAACCATACAATATACATATGTTTGCGACCCTAATAAGATGAGCCATTGGATCCTCATATTCGAAAATAAGAATATAAACTTCTTTTCGTTTAGTTTGGATTTTCTGCTGTAATATATGCAGGAAATAAAGCTACATACTACCAAACTCATGCATGTATAGCACTCATACTACAAAAACCAATTCAAAGTAATCAATCTTTGGTCTGTGGAGCTTACTGTCTTTACTTTACGTATCATCTATGTTAAAATGTCCCCGAAGAAAATAATATTCAACGCTTCTACAATAAAGAATTGAGAAAAATGATACACAAGTCGAAACATTCGTTGTAAACATATCCGGGAATAAAATTCCTGTAACAAAAATATGTGTGGAATATTGACATCCAATTCCTCATGCAAAGTTATATGTAATTGCTCTTAATAAAATTCACATATGTATCCATGTTTGTTTATTCTATTACATACATTGGAGTGCAATGAATTACATTAAAACGCATTTATTCCGTGAACGGATACTATGACATACGTAACCCTAACAAAACATCATGCATCTCAATTGATACACAATACCCTATTATACACAATAGTCACAGTCCCCCATTCATCTACATTACACCTTCGTCACCCCACACCTACCACACCGATACCGTCACCCCATACACCCCTTCCCTACCCCATTATAAATCTGCGTTTCGCAGTACTTCTCACACGTGAGCCGTTATGTTCAGTACTTCTCACACGTGAGCCGCTATATGCAGTACTTCTCACACGTGAGCCGCTATATGCAGTACCTAGAGGTACTTAGGTGTCTGGATTAGCGCCAATTAATGATGATATGTCTCCCAACTCATGTAACCGCCGTTCACGTTATGTCCAATTACGTTACCCCCCATTACGGTAAGTTCGATCGCAATCAAGCGCAACATGACTTTGTGCAATGTCACCTAACATTTGGGGTTCCACTTTGATCAATATTAACTGGGTAATGATTTACCCTAGTTTAAAAAAATATATTCCGTGTGAATATTCGGATATACATATGAGAAATATTCTTTCATAATTAATCCTATTTTTTTAATGGGGCAATGGTTGAATTTTTCTTCGAAGTTTGTACTCCTAATTTATCACATTAGGCAGCGTTAGTATTAATGGTCGTTAATCAAAATTTAAATCACCGTTTCCTTTTCCAGGCCCTGGCACTGCTGTCGGTGGTGGCCCTTTCCACCGCGGCTCCTCAGAACGTCCCGTCCCATCTTCAGATCTCACAGGTTGCAACCACAGATCCTACGCCTTCGTCAACCAACACCACCATAGATGCGGGAGGTGCCAGACGTGCAACAAGTGACACAAATAGTACCTCATATGCTACAGATGAAGTGACAGAGGCCTCAATTGATGTTATGGCTCGTACTGACGTCAACAGAGGAACGGTCGGAACAACCACAGATGTAGTGTCCGGCAATACCACTGAAGAAGCGGATAACGAAAGCACTACCAATGCATCCATCGGAGCAGGAGGTAGAGTCCGGACGACAACTAGGTCGGCGGTCCGTGAGGATAGGTCAGAAGACCAGGGCAATGTCACCAAATATGAAAGCGGTGAAGTAGATGAACCTGGACTCGGGTTCAACTTCAAATTACCATCATTTTTCTTAACGTTCTTACAAACAGTTGCGACAAATGGATCGGCAGGTAATAATACGATCACCTCAGAAATATCTCCCGCCGTCCACGGCCTTGATGATTCACATGCTATTTCAAACTCACAAAATATCAATGGAGGGCTGACCATTGACAGCAATCAACTTCTAACTACCATCAACCGTACAAACACTACATTCTCGACTACTACGGCTTCGCCAAGTGTCACCGTGTCAACAAATTCTTCCAGGCATAACGTGTTGTCCACCTCCGATTTTAGCAATCAAAACCGTTTCATAGAATCCGCTTCATTTGAAGGTTCAATTTCTTCCGATCATAACTCGTTGTCCACCTCCGATTTTCTCAACCAACAAACACCCCTTCGTTCAGAGCATTTGGCCCGGGTGAAGAAATCTACGACTGAATCAAAATCGAGTTGGAACCAAGAGGATATCGCTCCCACAAGTTTACTTCAAAGTTCTGACTACTACGTGCCGGCTTTCGCCGCAGTTGGTGAAGACAAGAGCAATGCACATAAAAACGATTTTATTTCACAATCGATCGTAAATGAAAGAACACCTGTTGTGTATAAAGATGCTACTTTACACAAGTTGAACAACGGAGGATATTCTGGTCAATTTCAGTATATCATCAAAGCTTCCAACCTTCCCGGCGTGCTGGCGACTTTTCCAGCATCTGCCAACTCATCTGCTATTCAATCGAGTTCAAATGTCACCAATTCGTCTCAAGGTGCTTTTTCGACAGACTCTCAAAGCGATGTTGGACATGTTTCGTTGGCCTCACAGCCAGCGAGCCACGTTTCATTGTTACCAAACTTCCAAAGCTCAAGCGACATCAACTTTGCGTCTAATCCTAAGCCTTCCTCCGGGTTGGCCAATTCCTTGAGAGGATCATCTCCTTTGGGGAACCAACAAACGAAAGCTGATTCAGCTTCTGGAGCACTCAGTCCAGATGAGATGTATTATTCGACCACCACTGAGAGATCCATTTCGTCACAAGGAACCAATCTGATTTTTTCCGCTCGGATAGCAGACTCATCAAACAACAGCACCAGTTCTTCGAATAAAACAATTAAGTTTCCTCTTCTCGATTCCTCTGAAGTTACCACAACGTCGACCGTTGGTGTAGAGGAGAACACCGAACAAAAAGTTGTATTAGGCAAACCTAGGAATTTGTAAGTAGGAAAAACATGTTGAGTTTTCATGCAGAATCTGAGCGCGTATTTTTGGATCTATTCAATCAAGAGTCGTGAGATGTTTTATTATGTTTTGTGTCGTAGATGACGAAGATTTGTTGGAATGTTCGTCAAAAAAAATCTTTTACACGTTTATTTTTATTTAATAAAAAAATCTAATGTAATATTTTTGTGTAATGAATTTCCCTCTTTGTCCTCAGTCGCCGTGCATATCTTTGTTCGCGTAGAAAGTGATTTTTTTTAAGTCGAAAGAGGAACCAATCTCTTTTATCCAATAATGCAAAATACCACTATCTTAGTTAAAAGTCTGCTATCATGCTGACGAGGAGCCTATAAGCTACTTGTTATTATATATTTTTCCAAACACTACCCATGGGCAAAAAACATATTCCATTTCGAGGCAGTAATTCGAATAATCGAATACTGTTTCATTTTCTTTTCGTTGTTAGAACTCAAAGAATGACAATCCAAACTCGTAAATCAGAATGACAATCCAAACTCGTATATCAGATTGTAAATCGAGGTCCTTATGCATTAATTTAATTGATTTTATTGTTGCGACTGTCTGCCTCAGTTCTGGATGATCTGGAAAGACGTGAATAGGGTGAGGAAGATAAGGAACGGAGAAGGAGAGGGTGGCGAAAGAAGTAAGCGGCCGGTTGTTGTAGGCGTGTGGTGATGTACGAAAGAGGTGTTTAGTTGTCGAATATTGTTGATAGCACTGGGACTGTTATTGTTGCCGTGGGTATTGGTGTACCGATACCGGTTTTGAGAGCAAGAATTCTTGCAGGCATCTCCAAGGAATCCGATGTGCAGGAGGTGAAAGAGGTGATGAGAGCAGGGAAACCCCTCGCGTGGACAACATTGCTGCTGAGTGCCTTAAGAGCGGGGGAAGACAACGACAGGACCTTTGACCCAAACAAAGTTGTCTTTTGAAAGTAAGGAGATTAGTTCTGAATTAAAACTTCTATGAGAGTATCGATGAAATTTCTGCATTAAATGATCAAGAAAGGGGCCGTTGTAGTAAGCAATAGCATTTAACGCTGTTACTCGAAACAACTCAAATCAGCAAATGAATATAAAAGCATCAACCCCGATATTGATTTAGAAAGTCTCAGTTTCAATTCTCGTTGTACTGTACCAATGCTGACCGGTATCGTTGAACACAGTTTTGTGACGTCGTCCCGATTCAATGGCGCCGGGGTTGCATTGTTCCGTTGTTGTCGGTGCAGATTCTGATAGAGACACTAGGCTGAATCACACAAGTGGTAGTGGCCGACGGCAAAGCTTGTCTCACACTTCTCTCACTCACACTCAAACAAACTTATCATTTATGCGTTAAAGGGGTTTGTCGGGAGAACACACACCATACACTCTGGGTCAAAGGTCAATTCAAGTGTCAGCATCAGGGCCCAATTTGTAACTGGTTTACCGCGTCTGCGTCATGGTATCCGGGCTTCCTACTACCTACGACAAAAACGTTTCTCATCGGAACGCCAGGACGTTAAAGCACATCTGGGAGCGTCAAAACTCTTTATTTTTTTACAACCAATCTCCACTCATGCCACTTATGTCTTTCATTTCTAATGCCTGCTTCACGCCATCCATCCACCAAAACTCAGCCCATCTCTAGGCCTACGTCCACTCGCCTCAGCCTTCATCCCTTCTTAAAAAATCTCTCATCATATAATCTCACCATGCGCCCCAACAATCACCGAACACGTGAATCGACTCCGTTCTCCAACCTTTCACCATCCCCGTTCTAATTCAAACAATGTCATTGTTGATCCTGTTTCTCAGCACCACTCCAGCCATGCTCCTAGAAAATGTCAGCTCGAAAGCATTTGATCTTCTTATTTCATCTGATCTCGACCCCCCTTCTCCCCAAATCCCAGCTTCATTGAGTAAAGATGGGTACAAATACATCCTCATACAACCGTCCCTTTGCTGTCACCCCAACGTTCTACAGCTCATTACACTCTTCAGTGCGTCCAAAACTTTGCACCCCTCGTTCACTCGCAGCTTCACCTCAGTTTCCGCTAGTTAAGACTTCCCCATGTGAGAGATCAGGTACTTACAACGCCGAATATCCTTCATTTCTGCTCGCATCGACATTCCTGTAATATCTGATAACGTTACTTTTAATCACGTTACCTCGCAGCTTCCTCCTCTCGCACGCTCTACACTGATAAAAATAATTACGGCATTTTATACGGAAGTATCTGTCAGTTCAATGGCAGGACATATTATTTTCATCCATGGAATTATCCAGATGTTATCTTCACCGCTTACCACCGAATAAAATATCGATTTCGGTAAAATTTCGAAGACAGGTCTTTATAGATTTTTTGTCCAAACAACTGAGTTTTTCTGTTGATGTTGACGGATGATAATGCGTTTTCTGACAATCCACCGTAGACTGTACGTCATTATGACTGACGTTTGGAGAAGTACCCGTTCTATTGACGGATAAAACGTGATCAATACTGTCTGTGGAGCGGAGTTTTTCTGTTTATTTCACTAATCGTTACGCTTTCTCTGTTTTTACATCGAGTTTAACCGCTATTCTGACGGAATAAAAATCATGTAGCCAAGTACTATACCGAACATTTTCAGAGCATCCGTTACATTACCGGACAAACCTCAATTAACTGTCGGTAAAAACATAAAGTCTCCGTTAATATAACAACTATACTGAGTTATCTGTGCTAAACAACAGAAGTATTAATTTAATCCGGCATGTTGACGGGACTCAAAAATATTACCCGGTGATTGCCAAGACACCTGAAAAAATCCGTCATTCAAACAGCTATATTTTTTGATCCGTTCTTGCTAACAGACAACAACTGGCATCTTGCCAGAACTCCTGGATATGACTGGTAATTGAGAGGAAATATTTTATCTGTTTATGGGCAGTTAGACAATTCGGTCATAGTTGTTAAATCAGAGATGGCAGACAATATACGGTGTTCCGATGGATCAGGGGAACGGTTCAGCACTTTTAGTATTGAAAATCGTTAATTAACTAAGAGGTAGTGAAGGTTTTACTTCTATATCTTTACAGCACGTGACAAATATTTATCAAAAAATATACCGCAATGCTCTGCATGAGCAGTCAAGACGCTAAACCATTTATTTCTAGACCAATAAAATGATTGATCTAAAAAACGTCGGTGACATGAACACTTACAAAAAACTTATAAAACGAAATAGGTCAATCATAATCAAAATGATTTTGGTTATCATTTATTTCATGGCAAAAGTGTTCCTGTACAAATTGCACTTCCATTATAACACTAGCTTGTTCAAGCACATACATTCATTTTTCGATTAATTTGGTTTTCCTAGGATCTGAATTTTACAAATGGATCGAACGTAGAAAATTTCGCGATTTAGTGTTTTATCAGCGATTACTGTCTACACAATTATTATTATTATTATTGTTTCATATGTTTTCATCGACCAGAAATGGATTTTCAATTCCTAATTCAACATAGAATAGACTAATTGAATTAGTTACAGGTTATTCCTTGCGCGCCACCCTTTTGTACTTCATGGAGCTACTTGTGGTTTGTTCAAGTTAAACAAAACACCGCCAGCGTGATGGGAACCCTGAATAAATATTCTAAATAATCTTGATACTGATCTCGTCCAATTATAATTCCACACTTGTAAACACAGCATCTACTTGACCAATATGTTAGAGCATCCTGCCTTATCAACCCCACCTCCGTGTGTTCCTTACTTAGAAAGTTCAGTTTATTAGAGTATTAAAAAAAGTTGTGAATCATACCATGCACTATGAAGAATGAACCGGCAGACCACCAGGAACGTGACTTTGACATAGTCGTTTTGAACTTTTGTTTCGCTAATTCAAAGTCACCATTTGAAGATTGGCTGTAGCGTCCTTAGTTGAATATACGATGTTGAATAATCCAGCATTAGCAACAAATGGTTGTAAATTTCACCTGTGTAAAGGAGCTAGTAGGAGCTAACAGTTTCTCAAAATTAGGTTATGAAGACTGAAAAGGCCTACACATTCAATTAAACCATTATATTAGATGATTGAAAAAGTTCACAAAGAAATAAATTGGGAGGAAAATTTTAGGGTGGAAGAAGTCTTGCACGTAAATTGACTATCGTATACGCACAAAAAAATATGAATATCCCCATCACAATGAATGTACACCTCACTTGCACTATAAAGAAGCGGGAGCACAACCATGATTATGACAGCACATCTTTATGAAGCAGCACGCTCACAGATACAGTAAAACGAACATTGCCATTTACAGTAAAACGAGCACCGCCAGCGCCCCCCCCCCCCACCATCGAATAACAGCAGAATTATAGGATGCAATAGCATCCTATAATTTTCTCGCTGTCGCGAGAAAAAATCAAAAGTATGCAGTCAATCATGATATGTATTTTTGAGTAACTTAACGGAAATAAACTAATTTATTATTGCAGCAACAGTTCGGACAATGCAAACATGTAGATCCATTCATCAACATTCATCCATCCATATACATATATTTATATCCAACTCCCGCCATCCATCCATCTCCATTCATCCATCGACCTGCATTCATCGATCGACCTCCATCCATCCATCCATCCACCTCCCTCCTTCCATCCATCAATCCACCTCCATCCATCAATCCACCTCCATCCATCAATCCATCTCCACCCATCCATCCCTCCATCCACCACCATCCATTCATCCAACTCCATCCATTCATCCACCTCTATCCATCCATACACCTCAAATCATCCATCTACTTCCATCCATCCATTAACCTCCATCCATCCAACTACCTCCATCCATCCATCCATTAATCCACCTCCATCCATCCATTCATTAATCCACCTCCATCCATCCACCTCCATTCATTCACCTCCATCCATCCACTCACTTCCATACATCCATCCACCTCCATTCATTCACCTCCATCCATCCACTCGCTTCCATACATCCATCCACCTCTCATTTGAATCTCTCATTTGAATATTCGTGGAAAACGGTGTCCGGTATTGACACCCGTACGGTTAAATTAGGGTTCAGCATTGGTACTAACACGGGGTTAAAGGTGCCCTGCATTGGTACCAGCTCGTTGCAACCGGTGTCCAGCAACGTCACCGGTCAGCATTGGTTTACCGAGGAATGAAACTGTTACAATCTCAGATGGACACCGTGGGACGGTGGTTTTCTCTTCAGGTGCTGATCTGAGTTGTTTCGAGTATCAGCACTGAATGATATTTCCTTCTACAAATTTTCCCTTTCTTGATCAATTAAAACAGAAAATACACAGACACAGGATGCGTTCTCAGCCGTTGTCTTTCTACACTTGCTTTCATAAAAATTGTCTTCCTTCACTTTTAAACACTTGAAAACCCAAAACCATCCAACCACCTGCCTCCAACCAACCATCCATCCAACCATCAATCCATCCATCCATCCAACCATCCATCCAATATACGTTCTACCATCCATCCAACCATCCATCCAACCATTCAACAATCCATTCAACCATCCATTCAACAATCCATTCAACCATTCATCGAACCAACTATCCAACCATCCATCCATCCATCCACACATCCATCCATCTATCCATCTATCCAACCATCCTTCCAACCATCCATCCATGCATCAATCCACCCATCCATCCACCCATCCATCCACCCATCCATCCACCCATCCATCCACCCATCCATCCACCCATCCATCCACCCATCCATTCACCCATCCATCCACCCATCCATTAACCCATCCATTCAATCATCCGTCCTACCATCCATCCAACTATCTATCCAATAATTCCTCCAACTATTCATCTAACCATCCATTCAACCATCCATCCATCCATCCATCCGTTCATCAATCCATCCCACTATTCATCCAACTATTCATCCAAACATCCGTCCAACCATCCATCCAATCAAAAGTCCGTCCCACCATCCGTCCATCCAACCATTCATTCAACCATCCATCCAACTATCCAACTATCCATCCAACCATCCAACCATCCATCCAACCATCCATTCAACCATCCATCCAACCATCCATCCAACCATCCATCCAACCATCCATCCAACCATCCATCCATTTATCCAACCATTCTACTATCTATTCAACAGCCTATTGAGTGATCTAATGCCGGAGTATTTGTCATTGTTTAGTCGCTGTTCTAATGGGCTTACCTCCTCCCAAGCTGTTCTGTTACGAAGTGTGAAGTCCCATTCAATTCACCACCCGAAACTCTAACCTTTATCTCAAAAGGGGTGGGCCTTGCTTTATGTGTATGAGATGAGCCTCCAGTATGAGAAACTTTCTACAGTTTGGTCACTCTGAGGGGGCGTGTTATCCCAAATCCTCGACCCTCATTGGCTTACAAATACATTTAGGGCGTTAAGGCCTTATAAAGACTTCTCCCAAAGTCGGTTAGAATTTAAGGTTGCCCTAGGCTATGAGAGTGAAACACGGCCCCTCTTCATTATTGGATCCCAACCACAAATTGCTGACTCGTCGATTTCAACAGGAAGGCCCAAATGACATACACTTGTCAACGTCTCTCGGTCAGGTAATCTAATATGGGGACAAACTGCCGTTTGCTAAAAGAAACACTTTGGAGGGTGATAGGAAATAAGCAAAGCAAGGGTTTCCCACCGTGCAACTTAAGCTAGGGTTTACAGGCCTACACTGTTTCTCGCGAAAGACTCAAGTTTTAAGAGAATGTCTTGATAGACATTGTGACTTAAATATA
>SDVV010041469.1:0-10433 GCA_016164225.1 Gammarus roeselii | reverse complement strand
GGCAGATGAACAACTGTCTCATTCTTAGTTAAGACGACCATGAATGACGGTCAGCTGGGAGAGTGTGGTTAGCTGGCAGATGAACAACTGTCTCATTCATAGTTAAGACGACCATGAATGACGGTCAGCTGGGAGAGTGTGGTTAGCTGGCAGATGAATAACTGTCTCATTCATAGTTAAGACGACCATGAATGACGGTCAGCTGGGAGAGTGTGGTTAGCTGGCAGATGAACAACTGTCTCATTCTTAGTTAAGACGACCATGAATGACGGTCAGCTGGGAGAGTGTGGTTAGCTGGCAGATGAACAACTGTCTCATTCTCAGTTAAGACGACCACGAATGACAGTCAGCTGGGAGAGTGTGGTTAGCTAGCAGATGAACAACTGTCTCATTCATGGTTAAAGACGACCATGAATGACGGTCAGCTGGAAGAGTGTGGTTAGCTGGCAGATGAAAAACTGTCTCATTCTTAGTTAAGACGACCATGAATGACGGTCAGCTGGGAGAGTGTTGTTAGCTGGCTGATGAATAACTGACTCATTCTCATTTTGACAAACCTAATTGGCTCACGGAAAGGATTCATATATAAGCCAATTCTGTCAACCAATGGTTGGAAAAACTGTCCTCCATTTCAATCTCATCACTAATCCACATTCTATCCAAATAATAATTGATAGACAGCTGATAATTTCTGATGCTTCTTTACCACTAATAATCCTTTCTCATTCGCTGTGATGTGTCGGTGGTCACGGGTCTCAAGGCAATGGTGGTCACTGGTCTCAAGGCAAAGGTGGTCACTGGTCTCAAGGCAATAGTGGTCAATGGTCCCAAGGCAATGGTGGTCAATGGTCTCAAGGCAATGGTGGCAAATGGTCTCCAGGCAATGGTGGTCAATGCAATGGTCCCATGACAATGGTGGTCAATGGTCTCAAGGCAATGGTGATCAATGGTCTCAAAGCAATGGTGGTCAATGGTCTCAAGGCAATGGTGGTCAATGGTCTCAAGGCAATGGTGGTCAATGGTCCCAAGGCAATGGTGGTCAATGGTCCCAAGGCAATGGTGGTCAATGATCCCAAGGCAATGGTGGTCAATTGTCTCATGGCAATGGTGTTCAATGGTCTCATGACAATGGTGGTCAATGGTCTCAAGGCAATGGTGGTCACTGGTCTCAAGGCAAAGGTGGTCACTGGTCTCAAGGCAATAGTGGTCAATGGTCCCAAGGCAATGGTGGTCAATGGTCTCAAGGCAATGGTGGTCAATGGTCTCAAGGCAATGGTGGTCAATGGTCCCAAGGCAATGGTGGTCAATGGTCCCAAGGCAATGGTGGTCAATGATCCCAAGGCAATGGTGGTCAATTGTCTCATGGCAATGGTGGTCAATGGTCTCATGACAATGGTGGTCAATGATCCCAAGGCAATGGTGGTCAATTGTCTCATGGCAATGGTGTTCAATGGTCTCATGACAATGGTGGTCAATGGTCTCAAGGCAATGGTGGTCACGGGTCTCAAGGCAATGGTGGTCAATGGTCTCAAGGCAATGGTGGTCAATGGCCTCAAGGCAATGGTCGTCACTAGTCCCAAGGCATTGGTGGTTAATGGTCTCAAGGCAATGGTGGTTGATGGTCTCAAGGCAATGGTGGTCAATGGTCTCAAGGAAATGGTGGTTGATGGTCTCAAGGCAATGGTGGTCAATGGTCTCAGGGCAATGGTGGTTGATGGTCTCAAGGCAATGGTGGTCACTGGTCTCAAAGTAATGGTGGTCAATGGTCTCAAGGCAATAATGGTTGATGGTCTCAAGGCAATGGTGGTCAATGGTCTCAAGGCAATGGTGGTTGATGGTCTCAAGGCAATGGTGGTCAATGGTCTCAAGGCAATGGTGGTTAATGGTCTCAAGGCAATGGTGGTCGATGGTCCCAAGGCAATGGTAGTCAATGGTCTCAAGGCAATGGTGGTCAATGGTCTCAAGGCAATGGTGGTCAATGGTATTAAGGCAATGGTGGTTAATGGTCTCAAGGCAATGGTGATCAATGGTCTCAAGGCAATGGCGGTCAATGGTCTCAAGGCAACAGTTGTCACGGGTCTCAAGGCAATGGTGGCCAATGGTCTCAAGGCAATGGTGGTCAGTGGTCTCAAGGCAATGGTGGTCAATGGTCCCAAGGCAATGGTGGTCAATGGTTTCAAGGCAATGGTAGTCACGGGTCCCAAGGCAATGGTGTCCAATGGTCTCACTGCAATGGTGGTCAATGATCTCAAGGCAATGGTGGTCAATGGTCTCAAAGCAATGGTGGCTAATGATCTCAAGGCAATGGTGGCCAATGGTCTCAAGGCAATGGTAGCCAATGGTCTCAAGGCAATGGTGGTCAATGGTCCCAAGGCCATGGTGGTCAATAGTCTCAAGGCAATGGTGGTCAATGGTCCCAAGACAATGGTGGTCAATGGTCTCAAGGCAATGGTGGTCAATGGTCTCAAGGCCATTGTGGTCAATGGTCTCAAGGCAATGGTGGTCAATGGTCTCATGGCAATGGTGGTCAATGGTCTCAAGGCAATGGTGGTCAATGGTTTCAAGGCAATGGTGGTCAATGGTCTCATGGCAATGGTGGTCAATGGCCTCAAGGCAAATGGTGGTCAATAGTCTCAAGGTGATGGTAGTAATATTTTTTATTTTTTGCTTACATTGTGGGTTGCCGGGTAGCAGCCACCTGATAACCTTTTTTCTACCCACGGCATTTATGGGCTGGCCTTTTCACCAGTTAAGAGACCGGCCAGAATGTCTCACTCGGGGTCAGGTAGGCGCGAACCTACAACCTCCAGCTCCCAATCGACGTCTGTTGTGAGGAGAGCCCGACAGGCTACCCGCTCGGCCACCGAGCTGGGCTGAGTCACTGGTCTCAAGGCGATTCCTCTGCTATAAATCACCCGTCATCGCTGATGTGACAAATTGTTGGTCGTATATCATTAACGTTTATTCGACGTGCTGTCAATTTATGACCTCGCCACGTCGATATGACATTTTGGAGTTTGTTCCCATGCCTGCTGAGTATTTGATGAGGATGGGCAATTTGCTGAGAGATTAAGCTCGTATCGAGGGTGCAGACTAATGAAGTCCCCATTGTAGTTGAAATAAAGCAAATAAATGAATAGAATAAGACAAACACCAGAGTTGAATTTAATTTGAGCTTGGTTGTCATCCTAGTTATTTACGACTAACAAATGAAGCTGATAAGTACATAGATACCGTGGGTAAGCACTAGTATGATCGTGAAGTACTAGTACTATCGTGGAACACTAGTACAATCGAATATCACTAGTACTATCGCGAGACCCTAGTACTATCGTGAAGCACTAGTACTATCGTGAAGCACTAGTACCATCGGGAAACCCTAGTACAATCGTGAAGCACTAATACTATTGTGAAGCACTAGTACTATCGTGAACCCTTAGTACTATCGGGAAGCTCTAGTACAATCGTGAAGTACTAGTACCATCGGGAAGCCCTAGTAAAATCGGTAAGCACATGTACCATCGTGAAGCCCTTGTACTATCGTGAAGCACTAGTACCATCGTGAAGCCCTAGTACTATCGGATAGCACTTGTACCATCGTGAAGCCCTAATACTCTTATGAAGCACTACTACTATCGTGAAGCACTAGTACCATCGTGAAGCCCTAGTACTATCGGGAAGCACACATCATGCCGATGCATTGTAACAGTCCTAGGAGCACACCTTTTGAAGTAAGAGGACTATTGACGGCTAGCCCCTTGACACCACCTTATGCCGGACAGCCTTTATTAAACAACAAACTCATAGCTAACATTAAACACGTTCCTTCTGGTCACGATAGGACAATGAAAATAACCTCGGTCTGAAGAAACCGTATTTATTTTATTGGTCACATCGATCGCACACATTGGCAGACATTCTTCGTCTTATATAGGCAGATTCAATAGAAATAAAAAAGGAGGTTGAGCTAGACGACTGTTAATTGAACAGATATGCGTAATAAAATTGTCGTTCATAGAAAATGAGATCATTACTACAGCAAGTAACGATGCCACTGAGTGAACGTTCTGTCATATTACATTTTGGAAGACAATCAGATGGCATGCTGTTTATCATTGTCTGGCATTTTAATTTAGTTGTAATTGATGAACCGTAAATGGACAACTTTATTTTGTATAACCTGGTTCAGTGCCATCATCGTATCAAGATCGTGGTGTAACCAACACCCAACGATATTTGTACGTCACAGAATGACATTTATACGACATCGTCAATTCTAAAAAGTACTAAAATGACACGGACACGAATTGAATGACAGTCCAAATCTGCAAATGCATAATAAGCCGCAAAACCGTCAAACTGAATTTCGAAAAGATCAACTGGTTTGAAACCAGGTAATATAATGCTGGTACGAAATAGTTCATAACATTAAAGAAATAGAGACCTTAAATCGTCAAGACTTAAAAATCCACGAATGTAATTTTAATAGGTTTCCCCGAAACAGCATCCAACAACCAAAAGCACCTCCTCTCCGTCATGTCGCCAGCAAGCGGCGGTTGGAATGCAGCCAAACAGTTCAAGTTTACGTGGTCCAAATCTTATGCCTTAAACAACGGTGGTATTCTGCTCCTGACGTGCGGTGGCTGCTACTCCTGTTTTGAATGGGTGGTAATAAACGTGGTTAAAAGACATGCTGCTATTTTGAGCGATACGATCATTGATAACCACAACAGAAAATCACAATCAAGAGGGTTTGGTAATGAGAACATTATTCCGGTTATGTTCGGTCTTTTGAGGTTAGCATAAAAGCACATTTGGAACATCTCATCTTTCCCTTTACAACAAATATTATAAATGCAAGGCCAGTTCCGTCACTTTCTTGTCGTGTAAGTTGACCACGTTCATAATCGAGGTCAACTCCTAATGCCATCTTCTTCAGAATCAGTCAAACGCCAGTTCCATCACTTTCTTGTCGTGTAAGTTGACCACGTTCATAATCGAGGTCAACTCCTAATGCCATCTTCTTCAGAATCAGTCATTTCAACGACTTGGATTCAATTCACGTGCAAGGTCAAGTGAGATCAAATGAGATGGTATCATAATTTGCAGTGTTGCTTGCAGTAGCATTTCCATAGGATAAAAGTTGCTTACCTTTACGGAAGCGCGATGTTGTCTTTCTTTGGGAAGCACGTCTATTGAGTCATTATTTCATTCGCTACCCAAGTGCCCATGCATTAAGTCTACATCCATCATTAACTTACATTAATGAAAAGTCATTGTCATTAAAAGTTCACAGATGAAACTATGCATAGAAATTCGTTCTTTGCAGTGTTAGATAATTTTTTACGCTCCCATAATTTTTGCTTCCAGCATCGCGTTGAAAGTATGTGACAGCTTTGTTAGGCTGCGCATGCGTAGAGTTTGCCTCCTTTACAGAATTATTTGCAACTATTGTCTTCAAACTTAGTATACAAATACGGAATTAGTTTCTATAGCTAGCGTAATTTAAAACGAGGCAATCGATAGCACGCAAGCCTCACGTGATATCACCAATTATGATACAATGCTGCTCGACCTTCGTTCTATTGAATTTCCTGTATCGATGCCGGAAGTGATGATGAGCACACGGCACAGGAGACGGGAAGAAGTGTACGGCAAACTTAAATTCCGTCCTATCTTTTATGAAGAAGATTAGCGTTTATAACTATATCAAAATATTATATTGACGATACTTGAGTGATTTGAGAAAATCTTGTTCAAAGGTTACTATCACTCGGACCAGGTCTTTAAGGAACGGGAACTCTAGTTATATATTGTTAACAATAATCCGAAGAAATGTACGGAACTTTTAAAAAATGGGAACACTTCTAGACGATCATCTTTGTTTGAATATCATATAATCCTCGTTTCTTATTAACCATTATTGTACCATCAAGTGCCTCAATAAAGAATATTATTATAATTATTATCACAATCATTATTATCATTATTATCATTATTATTATTATTATTTGTTTTTAATAATTATTATAGATATAATTATTATTATTATTGAAATTACTATTACTATAAAGAAAAATTGTCCTATAAGAAATAGCCCTATCGTTTAGAAGAAGGCGGCGATGTTCATAAGCTGGTTAGTCGATTAACAGCACAGCTAAAGAAGTAAGAATTCACCGCGGTGAGACAATGTACCACATAAAAGGAATTAAGCTAATGAAGTAAGAATTCACCGTGGTGAGGCAATGTACCCACATAAAAGGAATTAAGCTAATGAAGTAAGAATTCACCGCGGTGAGGCAATGTACCCAAATAAAAGGAATTAAGCTAATGAAGTGAGAATTCACCGCGGTGAGGCAATGTACCACATAAAAGGAGTTAAGCTAATAAAGTAAGAACTCACCGCGGTGAGGCAATGTACCCACATAAAAGGAGTTAAGCTAATAAAGTAAGAACTCACCGCGGTGAGGCAATGTACCCACATAAAAGGAATTAAGCTAATGAAGTAAGAATTCACCGCGGTGAGGCAATGTACCCACATAAAAGGAATTGGCAGGTGTCGATAAACGCTTTTAGTCAGGTAATGGTCCGTGTTAGGGCAGTGAAGACCATTATCGGATCAATGAAGCAGTAAAAGAGGAGCTGAGAAGTGGATAAAGTCAACGAATCTGTCAGGCACCTTTGACTAATCCTCAGTATCCCCCGTTATTACGAAACAGTATTTGCTAATGTTCGCTAGAATGAATACACTTGTGAGGCCCAGTCGTGCCTAGGTTCGGCTCCTCCAGACCAAGACCGCCCTGGACCTATTGGAAAACGTTTTGTTACTCGTGTTGTCCGATACAGCGTGTTTGCTTCCCAAGAAAAATGACGTATTGTCTCTTCTCCCGAACCTCCGACACGGAGTTTGGGTGGCATAATACAGCAGGGCTTGCAATGGGTACGATGATTCAGAGGGCTTATTGGAAAGTACGTTTCAAGAAAGACTATATGATGATTTTATTTTCTTCTCTGATAATAACATCATCTCATTTAATCCAGCGAGATAAATCCAGTTAAAGCAATTTTCTTACATACAAAAAATACTCCCACAAAAAAAAAGTATCACATGCGAATAAAAATATAGATAATGTGTTAGACTAGGAAGAAAAATTACCAAAGGCTCATTACACTTCGTTTGAGATTCCTTCCATCTCTACAAAATATTGTTCCGTGTGTCTTTGCCGTTGCTATACCTTAATTATCTTTTGCATCGATTTATTTCATCAACTTGGTAGATCTGCAATTCTCTATTATCGATTATTTGAGACCTCGTTGACTTCAGTACACGCTCATTATCAGCAACATAAACTCTAAATTATATTCAAGGATCTATTCTAAATATTTGAAGGGAATTTTAATCCAACAGAAACCGAATTCTCGTGCATATTCAACGGCAAACCTTATTTGGCCGTCGCTGCTATCATTAGCTGAACTTCGAGTGTTATAACTTATATTAGATAAATAATAAATACAATATGCTTTATAAACTCAATATGTTATCATTTCCGTAAAGTGTAGGTCGGATTATGGTCTGCCAAACAGGTTTGCCATCCATAATCCCTCCTTGATAGTTAACAAGGTTGCAATGTTCATGTAGTGAGTAATTTCACTGAAAATCTCTAAATAGCTTCTCATTCTCAATTATTTACTCTCTATTTATTATCACTACAGTGAAACCAATCACCCAACATGGGGAAGAAAATATGCAAAGCAATAGCTACAACGATATATGACCTGTAATACATGAGATATGCTAAGAAGCGTGTGGAGGAGACTGACAAGATACCGAGAGGGGTAAAGAAGAGAGGTACAAGATAGCGAGAGGCGTGAAGAGGAGACGGATCATTATTAGATTAGTGTAAGTGAGTGTACTGAGTGTTCTAGAGGTAAACATAACGTGGTGATACTGAGTGACCTAAATGCGGGTAACCTAGAATACAATGTGGTGAAGAACGTGGAAGTGAAGTCTGGCGTTCCAGTTAAATGGCAGTGGCGAGAGCCTCATTGGTTAGGTGAGAAACACCTCATCAACACCTTAGGTGAGAAACACCTCATCAAGGAGCGAAATGTCCAGCAGCACACATATGGGTAGAGATGAGATAGGCCGTGTTGCAGAGGTGGATAAAATGCTGATGGATTTTGGGTTGATTTTGAGGAGAGTGGTGAGGAGGCTGTTAGACGTGCGGGCGTTTAAAGTGGAGGTTGAAAGAATGTTTGATCATCTTCTGGTGGATGGACGATTGGGTGTGTTTAGTCTAGAGCAGGGGGGGGGAGGCAAAGAGTAGGTGTAGGGAGACAGGTAGTAAATGTGAGATAATTGAATGCGGCAAGCAGAGATGAGGAGTTCCATCAGGCGTTTAAGGTGGAATAGAGCATCGTGGAACAGAATGTTGAGGAAGAATCAGAGATGAGTGGTATGAGCCGTGTGAATGACGTTGCAGGAACGGTGGCGAATAGAAGCACTATGACCATAAAATTGCAGAGACGCAGAAGATAAGTGCTCTGATGAGTTGTTGCAGACGAGGTTGGTGGTGGCAAATGATAACTATACAGAGGCAAGAAAGGAGGTAGTGCGTACGATGAGGTGAGCGAAGAGGGACGCCGATGCTGAGTGGAGTAGGTGGAGTGGGTGTTCTTTAAAGGAGTGATGATGGGGAGGAAAAGGTAGACGGGAAGGGTGGAGGTGGTAAATTATCTGAACAGCCATTTGTTGTTGGTGAGTGGTGATGTACGGAAGATGTGAGCTGAGCATTTTATGTTGAGGATGTACGAGAGACTGACTTTGTTGCAGTGGGTGGAGGTGCATGGATGCCGGTTATGGGGACCATTTTATTGGACGCATTACTAAGGATGAGCTGCAGGAGGCTGTTGAGCTTATGTGAACAGGGATAGGCCCAGGTTTGGATGGCGTCTGAGTTTGTGTCGGGAGTGGTGAGTTTCAGTGACTCAGTGCTTGCATTGTTCCGCTGTCTATGAGCAAATGAGATGCAAAATGAACGCAGCAACTCATGAGGAGTTAGTTTGTTGTGTGTGGTGGGTAAGTTTGGCGGGAGGTGGCTACTCGAGTGGATTAGAGACAGTTAGGATGGTGTGATTGGCAAGGACTGTGTGGCTTCAGGTGTGGTAAGGGGTGTGTAGATCAGGTTTTAGATAATGACAGGCCTGTGAGGAGTACTTAGCGAAGGAAAAGATGCGTTTTGAGCCTTCAGGGCTCTGAAAAAAAACTTTCGATAAAGTCGACAGCGAGGCGTTATAGTGGGTCTTGCGATTGTATGGATTAGGCTGAAATTTCATATATGTTGCGCAGAGTTTCAATATTGGCGGTATCATGAATCAGAGTAGAGAGCAAGGTGAGTGCTTGGTTTCAAGTGATAGTCACTGACTGAGACAAGGTGGCTTTATGTCTCCCGGCCTGTTCAATCTCCACATGGGCGGAGCGGTTGTTGTTGTTGTTGCTCAACCCCAACTCCCCCTGCGATAAAGGAGCCACAGCCGGAGCACAACCCGAAGCCCAGGAACCCACCGACATGTGCATGTTATGGATGTTGACTCTGTGTTCACCCAATGCAAGAACAATGAAGTGTGTGTGTATCTGTTTGTGCATAGGTGTGTTGTCTGTAGGTTCTATCTCTCCTCGTCATTCTGGCAGTCAAGGAGCGGTCATGGGAGTGAACGCAAGTATATTCGATCGAAGTGTACAATTTTAAAGAGAAAACGGGCAAAATATCAATTGAGTCAGCTGATGTTAGTAGATAATACGGCAGTGGAGGACAAATTCGGAGGAGAAATTGTAAAGTTAGTGGACCGGTTTGGTAGAGTGTGTGAGAGGAGGAAGCTTCGAGATGTTCGATGAATGAAGGTGCTAGCGGGATCAACGTTTGTCTGGATGAGAGATTTTGGATGAAGTTCAGCATTTTAAGTACCTGGGCTCTCATGTGGAGAAGACTGACCAGTGCAAACTAAAGTGAAATCTAGAGTAAAGAAAGGTTGTTCTATTTTGATTGCACTGAAGAGCGTAATGAGCTGTCGGAAATTGCGAATGGAAGAAAAGTAAGGGTTTTGTGAGTGTGTAATAGTCTCAACTGTGGTATACAGAGCTGAGATGAATTGTTTGAGAGGAGCCAGCCAGAAGGACACAGTGGGATAGAATCAATTAAGACGTTGTTTGAATTAGAACGAGAATGGTGAAGAAGATGGTGGACAGAGTAGATTCACATGTTCCGATGGAATTCAGACACATAGTAGTAGTAGTAAGTGATACAAGACGGCCTACTGAAGGATTATAGATAGGGGTAAATAGAGTTAGTTTTGGCGCGATGCATGCACCTTGACTCACCGAGCGTACGGGGGTGCGCGCAGAAACGGGGGAGGGCGGGGGGCGGGCGGCAGGA
>SDVV010041468.1:0-10433 GCA_016164225.1 Gammarus roeselii | reverse complement strand
CGAGTGGTCGCAGGCCTAGAGGTAGACCGAAGTTCGGGTGGATGGATGGTCTGAAGCAGGCGTTGGGAAGGAGAGACATGAATGTGGAGGTAGCGAGAGAGCGTGCAATGAACAGGCGTGAGTGGAGAATGATTGTGAATGGTTGATTTTGACGCTGCTCTGATGTGCTTTCCCGCCCTTGTCACCCCGCTGTCGGGATGGGCGTGGGTGGGGGGGGTCCGGTCATTATGACGCAGCGGGGGTAAACCAGTGAAAACTGTCGGGCCCTGCTGCCGACGACGGTTCCTCGGACTGCATTCGGGACCCAGAATGTAAGTTGAGGGGCTACCGGCCGGACCCTTTAGCACAAAAGGGCTAAGTTGTGTGAGTGTGAGCGTATGAGGGTGTGAGGTGCGCCTTGCCGTCGGCCACCCCCCTTTTTGGGGGATGCGGCCTAGTGTCTGTATCTGTATGTGCTATCTGTTACAAAGATAGACCTCATTTTCAATTTCGCGTTTTGTTTACGACATCCCTGCACCGAGATTGTATGTTTTATAGTATTTATTTACACATTTGCATTCCCTCCAGACGTTTGACTGTAAACAAATAACCATAAAAACTTACCTAACTACATACAATTGAATAAAATAAAGTTAAAATGAAACGCAAATTTAAAAATAAGGTCTGTCTTTGTATTCGATAGTACATATGGCTGTTTCCTCGAGGCTTAGTGGAAACAGCTATATGTATATGCAGATACAAACACTAGGTCAAATCTCCTAGAAAAGTGTCGGCCGACGTCAGGGCGCACCTATCACTCCTTTCGTGGACTCACACGCAAACTTAGCCCTTGGTGCTAAAGGGTCCGGCCATGAGACCAGCAGCACACACTGCGGATCAGGAGTGAGGTCAAAGATCAGTATCAGCAGCAGGGCCCGACAGCTTCAACTGGTTAACCCTTGCTATGTTATAGCAACCCGGCCCTCCCCCGCCCACGATCAGCTCTTCTCTCAATGAGACGCCAAGATTGGGAAAGTATCATCCGTCTTCCCCATATGCCCGAACCATCTCAGAACACGTGAATTTACTCTATCCAATCACTTCCTAACTATCCCTGTTCTTATTCGAATAATATTGTTAATGGTTTTATCACTCAGCATCACTCCGGCCCAGCCCCTCAAACACTTCATCTCGAAAACATTCGACCTTCTCTTTTCTGTTCTCGCCTCTCAAGTCTCAGCGCTGTAGAGCATAGTTGGCAACGTCCGTGCATACAATCCTCTCTTTGCTTCCAAACCCAACCTCCTATAGTTCATTACACTCCTCAGTGCACCCAACCCTTTACACCCTTCTTTCACTCAATTTCACCCCAATTTTCACTAGTTCAGTCTTCTCCATAGGAGAGCCCAGGCACTTGAAGCACTTACCTTCATCCAATAACTCGTTGAGACCAGTCCTCATCGACTTGTCTCACTGTAAAAACCTGATCGGCACGCCCACTCCCACTCCAGAAGCCACACTGATCTTCGCCAATCGATAGTACCAACCCCACTGTTTCTAATCCTCTTGGTATGCACTCCCCGTAATTGTATTTAAAAACGAACGTTCTCCATGCAGGGATAACGAAGAGGAAATGCAAATGGACCCTTGTTTGCGGCGTCTATAGTGCAACATTCGAAGTAACGATGACTTGTATATTAATCAAACGTTTAAACTCAAAGCATGGTTATTTTTAAAATGAAATAGTTGAAAAAGCTTGGAATACAATGCGCGGTGATTTTACAATTAGACCAAGTTGCATATATATTACGAAACACTTATTATATGTAACTACTACGCCTTCGCCAGCGTGAACTGTTCTGAAGACATTTTTTCAACTCTCCTTGACATAATAGCCACTACTGCATTTTAGGATAGTAGTGGCCATTATTGGAGGACATTTTCTAATTGTACAAAAGTTCAAGACGAATAAAAACATTACGTTGAACTATTATTATTGTTAGGTGCCTGGTAAGGTCAGCAAACATAAGTCAAGCTTAGGAGCGGAGACGAGTGACCGTAGGTCTTGAGGAAGATCAAAGGTAAAGTGGACGGATAGCGTAAAGTAGTCCGGAGACGGACGATTACTGTCGTTGACCTAATACAGCACTGGCTGATAGTTTGACGTTCGGTGCCAGAAAGACATTGACTCCAGTGCACTAGAAAGCCTTGACACTCTAATTTAATCTAATCTAGTGTAAAACAGACTTTAGGAAGTACCCCAAATCATCTGATACCGTTATGTCTAGGATCGAATAGTTTGGCCCAGATACGGTTTTGAACGAAAAGTGTTTAGGACGGAAAAATCTACGATGGAATTTATTTTCCCTGGAAGTTGTCGTTGGATGGTATATTTTTAGCTGTAGCTTAACCTAACCTAGCCTTACAAGAAAGAAGCGTATTGTTTTTTTTCATCGTCTTTATACCCAAATAAAATAATTTCTATCGTAAACACTTTCCGTTCTAAACAGATTCTGCCCAAAACATTTTCCGGCTGAAATACATTCGACTGAATCGAGTTGCCCATATCAGACGATTCGATCGTAAGCACTTCCAGCGAAACAAAATGCGTCGTAAATAGTTTCTATCCTGAATGATCCGATGCTTTCAACTTTCCATCCCAAACCCTTTCGCCCCAATTCCCTTTCTGAGCAAAAACGTTTCATGCCAATGAACAATATGTTCAATCTTTTTTCCAGGCTTCAGGTTTTCGATTGAAAATTTTTCCTTCGTCAACACTATCGATCGAAAACAGTTTCCAGCTAAAATGAACCAGTAGAATTGTTTCCGTCGTTAAAATTTTTTTGGGCCAAAACCTGCCCAGCCCCTTCACCTATTTCACCGTATCCGCCCAGACTCTGAATTAAAAAAAATGAATAAAAAAGGTTATTCATACACAAACGGTCTGTTTTTCTTCTAAAGCATTAATGTTATGCACAATAAATAAAGAATATTACAATGGTAAGCTAGGAACTTTTAATTGATGATCTGGGGTCGTGTATGAACGGTAAGGAGGCATCTGACTCTCCTAGCTGAACATTAGATCGCGACTACTTCCGACGGCACATGTCACGATGAAAGAGCTATCAGGGGTACTTTACATTGTTCAATACAAATGCACTGTATCTTGCCGACATAGTGTGTTGCGATCTGACATTGGGATCTTTAATTTAACAATTGGTTTGAGTGAGAATTATTAATTCGGATGAGCAGCCTAATTCACTGGGTAGCAGGTGATGCGACGGTATGGGTGGGTCTTCGTGAATCAGAGGGTATGAGTGGGTCTTTGTGAACTTTATAGCAATAAAGTTCATTCATACACGAGTGGTATGTTGTTCTTGTGGAACTGTTAATGTATATTCAAGGGGAGGCATCTAACTTTCCTAGCTGAACTTAGGAGCACAGCTCTCTGAAACATGCCACGACGAAAAAGCAATGAAGGTAAGTTTTAAGTACACAATAAGAATGCACCATCTCCAGATGACAGCAGTCGTTGCGATATGACAATGGAGTCTTTTACATGGCAATCAGTAAGAATTCTCTTTTCAAATCCACAGCTGAATTCATTTGACAGCAAATAATGCGACGGTAGGTGGATCTGCGTGAGTCAGAGAGCCAATAGCACAGCAAGCAAGCAACCAATCTTTATTCATACCCAAACCAGTGTGATATTTTGGGGTCACGGTAACACAATACGTACATATGCACAAAAAGTGTAGATTACGCATAAAACAATACTTACATATTCACAATTAGTCAATAAATTTATATGAAATAATAAATAAGTATGTACGATAAATTTGGAGTGCGTATAGCAATAGACTGAGGCCATCAAATCGATTAGGTGACAATACAGAGTCCGTCAAAACGTGTTGGCAGTTTTACTTCATATCCTCCGCCGAATACTTTGGGTATCAAAAATGTTAGGGTGCGTGTGGGCTTGTGTGTTGGAGATCTGATACACAGACGGTATGGTGTTATTGTACCAATCAAAGTCTATACAAAGGTGTACACAAATTTAGAATACATATGATGATGGGTCAGGACCTTACAGCGTTCATTACGCTCATCTTCTTTATGTCCAGTATTGATTGCCAATTAGCCAACAGCGAAAATCAAGTCGACCTTCAACACTCAACGACGTCATAGCTGACCGCGTCAAGTCGTGCTTTCGTAATGCACACATCCAAGCTGTGGTCAGTCGTTGCATAAGCAATCATTTTATCGCACCGATCCAGCTCAATTCATTCTAGGAAGCCATTCGCATTCAAATCTACAAATAACAATTTGCTTCGATCGTAATTAGATATTGATCATTTTCATGAATAAATTTAAACAATTATCAGCGTAATAGTTTCAAAGTCAAACCGTTAATTCTTTCGAGCAACTGTATTCAGAATCACCTTTGTGTCCACCTCATGGGTACAGTCATGCTGCCTTCTCCAAATAGAACAACAGAATATTATCTGTAAATAACAAGCAGAGCATTTATTATTAATCAATTCGCATCAATCTTGTGTTGGTATTTTGTGTAGAATATACATCAAGTGCCGTACACAGATGTATATCATTGAAAGCGGTACTTTCACTCAGCCTATCTCCCAGTGACGGTTTTATCGATCTACGCAACTGTTCAGCCGCGAGCGTTCACGAACGAGCGTCTTTCGTAATATTTCAGCCACCGTTTAATTAATATAGCTGAATCACAATCCTTTTATTTACAAATACTCCATTAGCAAACATTCAAGTGTACGTAAGATCTATTTCCATACATTTTTATAGTTGTTTAGTGTTAGAATTAGTTGTATTGTTCTGTTCCTGTACGAGCTTTTCGCAAATCTACGTTCATATCGCTCTTTTGGCGCGTTTGAGTGACTGGTAATGTGAGGTATGTTACCGCTGCTGCCTTTGCGCCTAGCTGCTACTACATAAATGAGTGTCGCACCACCAGTCGTCGGTAAAACAACCAAGCATCATGAGGCTTGGTTCGCACCTCCTAGGACTGTTTAGTCATCGCCGCACTCAGCTTCCGCACAACTGGTTGCCTTCGCGCACACATTGGGCAAGCCTCCGCCGTCTGACAACTTAACGAAACTCAGACCTACGCAATGGAGTCAAGATTGGGCATCACTCGCACCAGCCCCAAGTGGCGCCTCTCATCAGCCGTGGAAACAACTCATCACGTACGCTGTGTCCAACCCTTACAACTCTACAAGCCGAGTAACTCATCACGAACGCCGAGTCATGCTCATTCAACTCTGTCCCACTAAACCGAGCTCTCTTCAACCGACATCAGCTCCACTAAGGCATGCAAACTACAAGATGCTATCCTGGTGCTGGCAGCAGATTCAGCGTGCTACGAACACTTGACCATTGTGCTGTCGAAGTACGTTTCGACTGTTAGACTGTACTGTCCTCGCGATCTCGTGTCTGCAGGTTTCTCATCACTGTGCCAGGTCAGGCACATCACACCAGCAACTTAACTAGTGCATCACCGTCAACTCACCAGCCATCACTCGGGAGTCACTACTAGCAGCCACACCCGGATGGACCCAACCGTGCGTCGTTCTTTTCAATACCCTATCAAGCCGCGTCCATGCAGTGAGCACCGCAGGCGCGACGTTTAGGCCTCCACCGAGTGGGCAATTCGGGGCTCATCACTGATAACTCTCGAGTTGCAGCATCTTTCGTATAGTTTTTACATCTATGCTCCTTCACTCAGTCATTCATTTCACTAACAAAAAAAATCCTGAACGATTATTTTATTCTTATTTGTCTCCATACTGTTTTGGAGTGTTGATAAGCATTGGGCCTCTAGGAGCCTATGGCACCCTCCATTGCGTTGGAGTGAGTATGGGGGCTGCATCCAGCAAGGCTGCGGCTGGTCAAGTTGCACCGGCGTCTGGGCTCTTATCTCTAATGTTTTATAACATATCGCAAATACAAATATAGAAGAGTTATTTTACATCGAAGCTTGTGCTCCTTTTAAGGCTCCGGTTTCGAAGTTTTGAAGATATCAATAGTCTGATAAAATAGAAAATAAAGTCGGTGATCGATCAATTTGTTGATGCTTTCCCGCCCTCTGGTGGCAAGCAGCGTTCAGTGAACTTCTTTCGAGACGGTCCTTACCAAAATATGAAGAAATGTCAGATTGAGGGATTCGCATAGTCTAGCAATTAAATGGTTGAATCCTTAACATATATTTACATGACTTAGATATACCTAATGCAAGAAGTATATTTACAAACAAAGAAATGGTATACTTTAAACCGTTTTCTTACGGAAGCAGATATAAATGATGTGGTGGAATTGATTTAGTGTTTACCTTTAAGCATTGTGTGAACTTAAACTTAGCAGCGGATATTCCAGGCCACTTAATAGTAACGAAATTAATTCGGTTACCGGTTAATTATTAAAAAAGAAAGAGAAGTAATTTTTTAACTGTTTCTCTTCAATTTTATATGCATTCTCATGGTGAAATTTACAATTCAACACGACCGCAAAATAGAGTACGCAAACATGAGTTTAATCAGGACAAACCCATTTCGAAAAAATATATTCCTGGCTTTTGATAATCTTCCACTGTAGAGAATGTTTTCCGCCACTGAACCTACTAACACAGGTTACCGGTGCTTATGTCATATTGCTCATCACGTAAATCAGAAGTCTATCGAAATGTTTTCAGTAGGAATTGGCAGACTATAAGGCAAATCCCCTACATAATTTTTACTCAGGTATTCCTTAGAATGAGTTGTGATAACATCGGTATTTATGACCATCCAACATAACACATGTGATCCAAGCTGTCGGGCAAATTATGTTGTTGAAACTAGCCAGAAACTGGGTTATCACCAAGCCCAGTTTCCATTTCCGTGAATCAACGCATGGAAACTGGGCTATAATGCGACACTTTCGTCGTATCATCTTTGATTTTTATATATTATTAGAGTGAAATGATGCAGGCACGCATCGTCAAAACAGCCTGTAGAGGTCCTTAATTGACCCTACATTATCCTAATAACACTAAACACATTATACGTGCATCACAAGCACCTATTACTACTAAGCAATCGCATCTTTTGATCTCATTGTTGCATCTCTCTGTAGGTAGATACAACATTTCAGTTCAGCTAGTACAAACTGCTTCCAACCATAATGGCAGTGCAACAAATATTTATCTTGGTGAAATAAATATGTATATCCAGGCACAAAAAGCCATGGAGCATGCATCAGAAGGGATAAATGATTCAGAGAAATACCTTGACACAAATGTGGCAACAACGAATTCCAGACAACAAAGCTGGGCGGGTTTTTTCTCAACTCTCCGTAGACAGGGACAAGAACATAGTTCTCGTTGCAGTTGGTTTATTATATACTTGCATACACACACGGGCGAGGAGGTTCTATATGGTAAACTACTAGTTGGAAAAGAAACTGTGGCCACAGAGGCAAAGAAAGACACCAGCCGAAACTAAATATTTTCTGTTGCAGGATATCCGTATAGAAAGTGTGTACCTAGATTTGCCTTGGCCAGTGCAACGTAGGTAACAAGGCTTTCCTTAGACTTTGTCCCACAGAAGACAGGTAAGAAAAACATTGTTTAATATGTGCTATCACCAGTGTAGAGCAGACTAATAAATACAGTAGCAGATTTCTGCAGCAAGACACTCCTGTAAATACCTGGATGCAAGATTTCAACTGTATTCAAAGGCACAGTTGCAGCTAGCTATGGGGAATACCTCGGCCAAAGGCTATCATAGGATTTTCAAATTGGTATTATGCTAACATGATAGCAATCTTTAATTCTGAGTAGCACCCTTCCTTGATACATGACTATGCATAGATATATATAGTGTAAATAACATTTTTTAATGGGTGACATCTCTTGCAACTATTATACATCCAGAATGCATATTCTGGGTCATAAACATAAAAATTAAAGTGAGTAAGATTCATGCGTTATGGAGCTTAAGATTCTCATTTTTATTCCTGGGAGCTACACCCATATTGGTATGATATTTTCTTTCTTGTGATATCCATTTTTATTACATGCACCCAATCTGTCTGCCTGTATGAGGCGGGCAGAATGGTATGTAATTATCTCCCATGTGGCACCCTTT
Source organism: Gammarus roeselii (assembly GCA_016164225.1). Taxonomy (NCBI): domain Eukaryota; kingdom Metazoa; phylum Arthropoda; class Malacostraca; order Amphipoda; family Gammaridae; genus Gammarus; species Gammarus roeselii. The sequence goes on along the minus strand of SDVV010041468.1, from coordinate 2,295 downwards.
TTAGACAAAATTATTTAATGTGCAGCCTTCATCCCTGCTGCAAACCAAGGACAGTAAGGGGACACTATCTCCATTGTACGGCAACCCTTTTCAGACGAGACGAAACCCGAATTCTCGACTGGATCGCAAAAATCCCAAAAAATTCCTAAGGATTACCCGCGGTTAAGCAACGCCACCGGGATTTTCTTGCCGGCTTTCTTATCTCCCTTCTTTTCCCCTTCTATATTACCTTGGATGTCTTCATTCAGTTAAGTTGGGATCAATACCAAAGATTTACTTACCTTCGTCTGTTTTTGTTCTTGTGTCTGTTTTTTGGTGCTTGCCCATAATACTCAACCTCATTTGTGAGAAATAATAGCATAAACTTGGAGTCAGTTTGTGCCTTGAAAGTGAAAGCACCGTGTTCACTTGAATTATTATCGCTCACAGAAGCTCATTTACTAGTAATTTTTTGGTTTGTCAACGGATAACTTGCCCATAATCAATTTATATTACCAACATCACCAAAAGCTCAGGTATTGAAGGACATATATTATTGTTATGTTGGATCCATGGAGTATTGTTCGTCCTTCAGTCATTAGGTGCCTCATTGATCATAATAATGCAAATGGTAATAACATTTTATTTGTCTTATTTGAGACAAACGAAAACAAATCTCTGCATTTTCTATATTTTTTTCTCTGTACAATTTGCTTATCTACAAGGTTCGGTGAAGTAGTGAAGAAGTTGGAGAAGTTGGAGAACTGAGTGGATTTGCGTGTACTGAGATGGTTCGGGCACATGGACAGGATGGATGGAGGGAGATTGGTGGAAAGGGTGATGAATGCGGAGGCGAGTGGTCGCAGGCCTAGAGGTAGACCGAAGTTGGGTGGATGGATGGTCTGAAGCAGGCGTTGGGAAGGAGAAACATGAATGTGGAGGTGGCGAGAGAGAGTGCAATGAAGCTGCTCTGATGTGCTTTCCCGCTCTTGGCATCCCGCTGTCGGGATGGTCGTAGGTGGGGGGGGGGGGCTCGGCCATTATGACGCGGCAGGGGTAAACCAGTGAAAACTGTCGGGCTCTGCTGCTGACGACGGTTCCTCGGACTGCACACGGGATCCAGAATGTAAGTTGAGGGGCTACCGGTTCGACCCTCTAGCACAAAAGGGCTAAGTTGTGTGAGTGTGAGCGTATGAGGGTGTGAGGTGCGCCCTGCCGTCGGCCACCCCCCTTTCTGGGGGATGCGGCCTAGTGTCTGTTCGGAAGGTTCGGAAGGTTCGGAAGCACCAGCCCCTTACAGCGCTTGCGTGGAATGATCAATCATGATCTACGTACGGCTCAGACGCTTTAGATAATAAGTCAGAACAAAATAGCTGTTTGCACGGGTATGCAACAGAAGATTTTGTTCAATTTTTGCTCTATTTCCTCTTATCGTGCCTCCGATTTTTGTTGTATATGCTAACCGACCGCAGCAAAGAGCCATATTTTTAAATAGAGTAATCAAGGTTGGATTCTGTTAGTATACTGTCAGTATAGCATTCTGTTTGTTCAACTTCGATCCGTTGAATGCATGAAGAATTATTTAAATTGCAGCCTGGAAAATACTGAGTTCGTTGCCCACAAATCTTCGTTCGACGAAAGATAATAAAATCATTTCTGATCGCAGGCCTCAACGTAAAGATTGGGGCGTACGACACACCTTCTGGAAACCTCAAAGCGGTTTGTTACGCATTATAATCCACTGCCAGCAAGCACTAGCCAGCAAGCACTAGCCAGCAAGCACTAGTCAGCAAGCACTAGCTAGCAAGCACTAGCCAGCAAGCACTAGCCAGCAAGCACTAGTCAGCAAGCACTAGCCAGCAAGCACTAGCCAGCAAGCACTAGCTAGCAAGCACTAGCCAGCAAGCTCTAGCCAGCAAGCACTAGCCAGCAAGCACTAGCCAGCAAGCACTAGCCTCATCTATGTCGTAACTTTGCTTAACAGTTTCTTCAGCTATTCAATTGTCGTTAACTAGCGCTAGTGGGGAGCTATGCTCTCCCCAAAACCAGTAGTTATTTTTCATTGTACTGTCAAAAGGTTGGTGATACTGCTTACTGCGACAACGAGTGTCTCGCAATTTTATCGGATTAATCTTCAGAGCGAGTAATAAACTACTGGACGAACCAGCTTTAGCCTCGACCTTATCCCGCTCGACTATTGGTTTTGAGGATAGATGAAATACATCGTCGACGTACCCGAGCCATCTATCATTAAATATCTGAAGAGACTTCTAAGCAAATTCCCGACAGAAAGTAGCGACAACGTGCATATATATA
>SDVV010041467.1:0-10433 GCA_016164225.1 Gammarus roeselii | reverse complement strand
AGTGATAACTGTTAGGTTGGTACGCCTGTTTCGGTGTAATGACAGTGGCAGATATGACAGTGGCAGATTTTGAAGTGGTGGAAAATGCGTGTGGGCTGAATCATCGTTAGGTAAAAAGCACGTGGGATGAAAGATTTTTAGCGGTTTTGACATGGTCCGACCATGACAGTGAGGTGAAGTGAAGTGGCGATAGTGCACGCGTGCGGGAATAATTTTAGCGCGAACGCTGGGCTCCCCAGCTTTCGTACTCTTTACTGTGAGGATAGTCAAACAAGCTACCCACTCGACTACCGAGCTGGCTATACGTTTTTTTTAATTCAGAGCAAGCGTTCATGTTCAAACGTTTTTGTGTTGTCAACTCGTAAAGCGGCCCATCAACGATAAGCACGGAACAAAACTAAAATTACCACCGAGTTAAGAAGAACAGAAACTGGTGACAGAGCTTTCACTATGTCAGTTCTAAAACGTTTCAACAATCTACCGGCTGACAACCAAGATTGTGCAACCGTATCTTTCTTCAAGCAGAAATGCACCATAACATTGCTGGCCCGTCGACAGGGGCTGACAAGAGTGGAACAACATAGGGTGGTTAGTAAGAAAACGATAACGAAAACTATGTTCTACGGCGCGAGCAAAGCACCAACACTCCCATTCTGTCAACACATGCAACAAATTATTTTATAAAGTGATTTTCCTCAGAAACACTTTGTCCTCTTGACTTTTCATTGTCTCGTCTTAGAACAAATATTCTCACTGCAGCGTCGACTGTCCCTTTGATTTTGAATTTTTTTGACCATGAGAGAGACTTCCATTGTTTTCGATGAAAAACATGCAATGGTTAGCACAACATTTATGAACCATTTCCGTACTCTTTTCTTAGCCCATCAGTTTCTTTTGTATTGTCCTAGATTTTGTCTCTAATGTTAAACGGATAATTATATTTGTTTGCTCTAATGAAAATTTTCGTTATTTCTGTAATGAGAGTAATTCACTGTCACGTAACGACATGGAATCTCCTCTCACATCGTCACTTTGAATAAACTCTGCCCGCATCCCCTTGGCAGGTATGGGAGTGGTTACCTAACTCACATAGAAACACTCATGACCTGACCATTTTTGCAACTCAATGTATCAGGCAGGCGGCTACTCGATGCATTAGGCAGGCGGCTACTCGATGTATTAGGCAGGCGGCTACTCGATGTATTAGGCAGGCGGCTATTCATTGTATTAGGTAGGCGGCTACTTTATGTATTAGGCAGGCGGCTACTCGATGTATTAGGCAGGCGGCTACTCGATGTATTAGGCAGGCGGCTACTCGATGTATTAGACAGGCAGCTACTCGATGTATTAGGCAGGCGGCTACTCGATGTATTAGGCAGGCGGCTTCTCGATGTATTAGGCAGGCGGCTACTCGATGTATTAGGCAGGCGGCTACTCGATGTATTAGGCAGGCGGCTACTCGATGTATTAGGCAGATGATCTACCAATTGATTTTATGAATGTTTGATCGCAATATTACGGTCATTACGATACAGTGCATATTCATCTTGTATATTAAATATGCTTTGATATTTATTTGTTTGTGACATGTTCCGGAACTGTTGGTACTTATGCTCAGCTGGGAAAATAAGATGCACGCTAACGAATTCAGGCACGGTGCCATTTACACAATTACACGATGTGATCAACGCAATAAAGTTACTTACTCTAGTTTGATGGTCTTGGCTCATAAACCTACGTTAATAAGATTTGTGCATAGTTATAGATAGATTTTAGGTCATACAAAAAAACTGTCACGGGATGTTCACCAACATAGGTATACATTAGCAATCGTGATTTAGTATCTGTACCTTGGTGTACCTGTAAGGCCCCAAAAACCACTTATATGCTTGTTCATTTTCTTCCACAATAGAAGCCTTTGAGGAGTGTTTGCATAAATGTTACATCAAGTTGGAGTTTCATGATAATATGATAAATGTTATTCTCTCATAAGGCAACTAGTAATTGACAATCAACTTACTGTAATAAGCATAATGCCTCGAGGCGGACAGATGATAAATCATTTATATAAATTTATATTTGTTATTATTTGAGTCCCAAAACAAACCATGAATAGTTTCAGCACCATAATATGTATGGTACCAAAGAATATCTAAGTGTACAATCACCTAGGTGTTAGGCTTTTTTATATCCAAGTAGTCTTCCTCTGTATAAAAAACAATTGATGTTGCTATATTTAGTTATATTTTTAGCAACAATTAAAAGAATAAATGCTCAGCTCACTCTCCCCTTAAGCAGTACCAATTATCTAGTCACAGTCCACTTATTGAGAATAATTTCATAAGTAGCTAATATCTTAGAAAGATACTTTATAGTCCTTCACTAATGCCTTGGGCAGAGCCACTATTAATTTAGTGGGCCCAACTTTTCTCAGGAAGTCTCTTTATCTATATCTAATTTGTTTAGTAGTAATCAACTTATATTTATTGTGGGCTTATTTGCATCCGTTTGGAGAAGAGCCACAACTAACTAATCTAATTGCAGACACTAATTTTGGTGGATATATTTACAACCAATCAAGAAAGGGCCACATCTAACTAATCTAATTGCAAAAAACTAATTTTGGTGGACTTATTTACAACCCATCAGGGAAGGGCCACATCAAACTAATCTAATTGCAAAAACGAATTTTGATGGTTTTATTTACAACCCATAAGGGAAGGGCCACATCTAACTAATCTAATTGCAGACACTAATTTTGGTGGACTTATTTACAACCCATCAAGGAAGGGCCACATCTAACTAATCTAATTGCAGAAACAAATTTTGGTGGACTTATTTACAACCTATTAGGGAAGTACCACACTTACCAGAGACAATGGATCTCACTGACCTCAGATGACAGTTCACCGAGAAGTTTAACCCACTATGGTGAAATCGACTAGCCCAAGATTTAGATTAGAGGGCTCATCTTCACCAGCATAAGTTCCAGAAGTTAAATGTTCTTAAATGACTATCGAATAGAAAGGTAGCTACCGGTCAGACCAAAGTCATGGGTCAATGGCATAGAATCATTAAATAGGGAGCGCAACAATAATTATTATTCCGGTGACAAACATCTGTTAATGTTGAACTTGGTGGCCCAATAGCGTTACCAATGTATAGCTGGCTAAATAAAAGGGAAACTACAACTACTAGATTGACTGGGCTAACCGATAGATTTAGGTTAATCAACCAAGTTGGAACTAGCTATCGGTGTTCTGTCAAACACTTGTTTTCTCTCCTTGAAATCAGGATATCACTGGTCACTGGTCCAATGAGAGAGGATAAAGGCTAGTCTTCCTTCCGTATTACCTTTACTACAACATAATACCAAGGTATTTAAATCAACTTTACTGAACCATGCAATCACAATAATTAGGTCAGGAGGACAACAATGGGACACTCCTGAGCAGAGCTTCTTGGTAATCTTGGAACTTAGAAGCTCAATGAGTGAATAAAGTCATGAAAATACAAGCGGACTTACCCCAACAGCGGCCATTCAGAATACTTACTCGAAGCGCAGTTCTTTGATTTCAGCTGAAGCTGCAATATTGTTTGACTCCACTTCGATAATTGATCATTTCCAAGGCTTAAAGAGCATGTTAACAGCCATGAGCTTAGCAAGAAGCCACTCTTCTTTGATATCAAATACATGCTAACAGCCATGGGCTTAGCAAGAAGCCACTCTTCTTTGATATCAAATACATGCTAACAGCCCTGGGCTTAGCAACTAGCCACTCTTCTTTGATATCAACTACATGCTAACAGCCATGGGCTTAGAAAGAAGACACTCTTCTTTGATATCAAATACATGCTAACAGCCATGGGCTTAGCAAGTAGCCACTCTTCTTTGATATCAAACACATGCAAACAGCCATGGGCTTAGCAAGTAGCTACTCCTCTTTGATATCAAACACATGCTAACAGCCATGGGCTTAGTAAGTAGCCACTCTTCTTTGATATCAAATACATGCTAACAGCCCTGGGCTTAGCAAGTAGCCGCTCTTCTTTGATATCAAAAACATGCTAACAGCCATGGGCTTAGCAAGTAGCCACTCTTCTTTGATATCAAATACATGCTAACAGATATGGGCTTAGCAAGCAGCCACTCTTCTTTGATATCCAATATATGCTAACTGCCATGGGCTTAGCAAGTAGCCGCTCTTCTTTGATATCAAAAACATGCTAACAGCCATGGGCTTAGCAAGTAGCCACTCTTATTTGATATCAAATACAAGCTTACAGCCATGGGCTTAACAAGAAGCCACTCTTCTTTGATATCAAATACATGCTAACAGCCATGGGCTTAGCAAGTAGCCACTCTTCTTTGATATCAAATACATGCTAACAGCCATGGGCTTAGCAAGTAGCCACTCTTCTTTGATATCAAATACATGCTAACAGCCATGGGCTTAGCAAGTAGCCACTCTTCTTTGATATCAAATACATGCTAACAGCCATGGGCTTAGCAAGTAGCCACTCTTCTTTGATATCAAATACATGCTAACAGCCATGGGCTTAGCAAGTAGCCACTCTTCTTTGATATCAAATACATGCTAACAGCCATGGGCTTAGCAAGTAGCCACTCTTCTTTGATATCAAATACATGCTAACAGCCATGGGCTTAGCAAGTAGCCACTCTTCTTTGATATCAAATACATGCTAACAGCCATGGGCTTAGCAAGTAGCCACTCTTCTTTGATATCAAAAACATGCTAACAGCTCTGGGCTTAGTAAGTAGCCACTCTTCTGTGATATCAAATACATGCTAACAGCTATGGGCTTAGCAAGTAGCCACTCTTCTTTGATATCAAATACAAGCTATCATCCCTGGGCTTAGCAAGTAGTCACTCTTCTTTGATATCAAATAATATGATTTGTGGGAGACGCTGGGATCAAATGGAGGCCAGACTGAGGAAAAAGATCACATCTTCATAAGATTCATAGCCCTTCACAAAAGGCTTTGGCATAATATTAACATTTTTAATTCACGTATATTGATTGACATTTCAAAACTACAAAACGACAATTCCTAGCATTTTACACTTTAACCACATATGTTCAGTCAAGCTTTTAATTCACAATATAGTTCAGCCTAATCAAAACCTCCATGAACTTGAACACAGTAGCTTACAGATATTGCATACAAGACAGTTAAGGCTTGATAAAAAAGAAGCTACTTGACTGCGTTAACATTCAGAGGCTTCTCCGTAATTATTAACTCCCTATTTAGGAAACAGTTTCAAGCTGTATTATACCTCGTGTTGATAATAACTCCTTTAGAATACATTTCGGCTTGTTTCGACTGTGTGGAATCAGTCCAGTTGTGTCAGGCCAGCATGTTGACCATGCTGGCCAGCCCAGCATGTTGACCATGCTGGCCAGTCCAGCATGTTGACCATGCTGGCCAGCCCAGCATGTTGACCATGCTGGCCAGCCCAGCATGTTGACCATGCTGGCCAACCTAGCATGTTCACCATGCTGGCCAGCCCAGCATGTTGACCATGCTGGCCAGCCCAACATGTTGACCATGCTGGCCAGCCCAGCATGTTGACCATACTGGCCAGCCCAGCATGTTGACCATGCTGGCCAGCATGTTGAACATACTCTCAAAGGAAAATTCAATAGTTTAATATATATTTAAACAGTGGATAACTTTATTTCATCTGAAACAAATAAACAGAATTAGGAAAACAATGTTGAGCGGGATTCTTTGCATCATCGTCTCAATACCATACCATTTGTGAGGGAGCTTTCTAACTCACATAGACCCACACATACTCTTAACATTCCATCCTACAAATGCAATAGGCGAGTTAACAGAATTAACATTATCTACCAAATGTTTTATACCATAAATCCACTGTCCGATCGTAATACTTTAGGTCATCAGGAATTCATATTTATTGTGAACTTTAAACCTACTTTGATAGTTCTTTGGTTGTGACATTGTTCGGGAAGAGTCGTGTATCTGCGTTCAGCTATTAGTGTGAGTTGTGCCCTATCAACTCAGACACACAGTGTGATGTCCTCTATACTGTTACTCAATCAAATTGGAGGCTCTTAGCTTATCATCGTATGTATTCTAAATTCATTGTATATATTGATGTATTGTTTCACTGTGTCACAAAACAGAATACCATATCGTTTGTTCATGAATAATGATTTGTACTTATTTTGTATTTTAACTGAGGTTTTCAGTTCAGTCTGGCAGAGTCAGCACCGCCGATTCCTTGGTCGAAGTGAGTAATAAAGCGTTGATATCCAATAACGACGGCTCATAACTCTAATCGTATCAGACATAAAAAAGTATCCACGTGTAGTTTTTAAATGATAATATATAGGCTATTTCATCGGAGTGTTGGACTTATTCATGGGACAATGCTGTTTTAACAGTGCCAAGCAGACTGCGACGCATGAATGAGGCATCACAAAGGTTTTCCCTACATAGTAGAATTCAAAGAGAAGAAATTATACAAATTACCACAGCACTGCAAGATTGTTAAAAAAACGAAGAAAACATAGCGCAGCACTTGCCAAAGGTCCATCCATCCTCCTGCAAGGCTGCTTCCTCAGGCGCCGCAGTCAGTGTCTTGAGCCTCGATGACGCCAAAATGGACGATGGGGAACAAAGGCAAAAGTCGACCAAACGCAGTCACCTGTTGAACAAATATTTTGTTATTTATGTGGGTAACACTAATCTAATTTGATTCAGGTTCCTTAGTTTTGATATTAAATTAAAAAAAATAAAGTGTTAGAGTAAATTTATTAATATAAAGTTAGTTCTCGTTCCTTGCAGTGGGTGAGCAGTTCGACGGTTGGCTGGAGAATTTTCTTGAGATTGAAACCTAAAACCTTGAATCTGAAGTAATCCTCGTTGAATGAAGGTGACGAATCAACTTTAATTTGACCAGCAACACTGGGTGATAAGATACGTCATTGTTCCGCTCTGGAGGGCGATTTCTTGTGCAAGTAGGAATGGGAGGTGACCAAGGTAGGGAGAGGCTTGTGAATGGGAGGTGACCAAGGTAGGGAGAGGCTTGTGAAAGGGAGGTGACCAAGGTAGGGAGAGGCTTGTGAATGGGAGGTGACCAAGGTAGGGAGAGGCTTGTGAAAGGGATGTGACCAAGGTAGGGAGAGGCTTGTGAATGGGAGGTGACCAAGGTAGGGAGAGGCTTGTGAATGGGAGGTGACTAAGGTAGGGAGAGGCTTGTGAAAGGGAGGTGACCAAGGTAGGGAGAGGCTTGTGAATGGGAGGTGACTAAGGTAGGAAGAGGCTTGTGAAAGGGAGGTGACCAAGGTAGGGAGAGGCTTGTGAATGGGAGGTGACCAAGGTAGGGAGAGGCTTGTGAAAGGGAGGCGAGGGCTCGTGTAAGGTGGGGAAAACGGGCTGCATCAATGTTGAGAGTAAAATGTCGCAGATTGAAGTAAAGATATTTGGACAATACAAGGAGAGCGTGATAATGGAAAATGAGAATGGTCAGTGGCTGGTGGAGGTTGTGCGGTGCCTGTATTGAAGATAAATGTGGAGTATTTGGATGAGGTATTGAATATAGACGATGTCAGTGTTGCAGCATTATTCGATGCCCGAATTTTGTCAAAAATCCTTCGCTGCAGCTTTGCTTTGTAATTTTTATAGCTCCTTGATTAACTGTATGCATGTCCGTTCCTTTGAATGAGCGCTTGAATCTTCTTGGCGAACGCTGTCACCAAGAATCTTCTCTCCTCCAAAGTTCGCCCACCGTCAAGTCTCCTCACAGGGCTTCTTGCCTTCTCGAACGACGCGACCCGTGGAGAAAAATGGATTGGTACAGCTCTACTAGAGGTGCAGATTCATTCACGGTTACGACAAACGCTAGCTGGTCCTATAAACGCATTAACGTTTACTCTGCCATGACATCTCTCGGAGCGTGATGGAAGAGAATAAAATATTTAATACAATACATTTTGTTCCCATTTTCTCATAATCAATCTTCTCTTCATCATTCATTCAAAATCAAATACACGTACAATGACTTCTTGCTCTTGTGTATGAACTTTATTGTAATGCTAACGAGTTGAGGTTAAGATATTGCATAAAGCAATGTTCTCTGCTGGAAAAGTGGATAGTTATTATATTGATGTTATGCAGAAGTATACGGCAGAATGATTCAATAAATGATTAATATTGTAGGTCTCATAGGCCTATAGTATACTTACGGGACCCAGTGCCTGACTCGGAATAATGCCTTATCAACTGATGGTTGCGGTCGATAGCTATAGGCCCTGCATGTTTCTGTACATTCAAATAAATGTCTGCATGCAGCCATACGTTGATGGTCTTGACGAATTAGGAAGGTCGCCAGGCGCTAGGAAATAGGTGACAAGAAGAAACTACAGGAAGCGACTGCTATAGAAGTGTCCCCCTCATCATTAGAGGAGTGAATGATAAAGTCTATAACAACAAAGCTGTTCACACAAGAAACGTCAACTAATGATTGGTTTTTATTTATGTACTAAAATATGACGTACATAACATTTCCTTTGCGACTGGAACCTGATGAACATAAACTGATTCTGAAATGAATCACTAAAACTTATGAAGCTCATTAGGTCTAGGTGAAAACAGCAGTTAAATGAACAAGATCCACTTTCAATTTATACCTGCTTTTCCTCTAAAACTAATGTTCTCGGTAAATAAACGACTCTGGTGTATAAGTGGCCTAATTTACAACCCTACGCATTTACAAAGAAGCATCAACCATTACAATCAATTTCGTCGTTTGGATGCAACGAGTTTGTGGGCCGCTTTTAGCGTATTATTGTGACCAATGATGAACAATATTAAATAACAAGCAGAAACACAAATTTATGTGATTTCAACGCTGGAAGTATATTATGGAAACAACTTGTGACGTTGTGGCATGAAGTCGCTCAACGTTATGACGCCATGACCGGCGAGCGGGCGTGTGCGCGTAGCCGGGCGGGGTAATTACGCTGGAATTATTAAGCCCATAAAGTGTTTACGTAGCCTGGAAAGAAGATTGAACATATTGTTCAATCTTCAGTGGCATGAAATGTTTTTGCTCAGAAAGGGAATTGGGGCGAAAGAGTTAAGGACGGAAAGTTGATAGCATGAAACTATTCAGGATATGAACTAATTACGACGGATTTTTTTTTGCTGGAAGTGCTTACGATCGAATCGTGTGTCGTGGGCAACTCGATTCAGTCGAATGTATTTCAACCGGAAAATGCTTTGAGCGGAATCTGTTTAGAACGGAAAGTATTTACGCTGGAAATTATTTTATTCGAGTATATGGACGATGGAAGGTTACAGCTAAAAATATACCATCCAACGACAACTTTCAGGGATAATAAATTTCATCGTAGATTTTTCAGTCCTAAAAACTTTCCGTTCAAAACCATTTCTGGACCAAACTATTCGATCCTATACATAACGTTGTCAGAAGATTTGGGTTAGTTTCCAGCTAGGATTCTTTTCATCGTAAAATCTTCGAGGCAAAATAATTCCAGCGTAAACACTTTCGGCCCTAAAAAATTCCGTGCTAAACACTTTCGGTTCAACAAAAAAATTTGAAAATACGTCCCAACGTGTTGAAATTCGATCGTAAACGTTTTCCGTCGTATCAACATTCCATCCCATATTTTGATGAAGTAAGATATTTGCTGGTAATAGCTTTCCAGCCTAAACACATTCATTTCAAAACTTTCCAGCCTAAACACTTTTGAGGCTGAATTTTCCGTCGTAAACATGTCACCCCGATTAGCCTGCTGACACCAGAGCTCGCGGAGACCAAAAGCATTCAGCACCTCTTAGTTGTGTATACATTAGGGCAGCACAGCTCTTAGTTGTGTATACATTAGGGCAGCACAGCTCTTAGTTGAGTAAACATTACAGCAGCACATCTCTTAGTTGTGTATACATTAGGGCAGCACAGCTCTTAGTTGAGTAAACATTACAGCAGCACAGCTCTTAGTTGTGTATACATTAGGGCAGCACAGCTCTTTGTTGTGTATACATCAGGGCAGCACAGCTCTTTGTTGTGTATACATTAGGGCAGCACAGCTCTTAGTTGAGTAAACATTACAGCAGCACAGCTCTTAGTTGTGTATACATTAGGGCAGCACAGCTCTTTGTTGTGTATACATCAGGGCAGCACAGCTCTTTGTTGTGTATACATTAGGGCAGCACAGCTCTTAGTTGAGTAAACATTACAGCAGCACAGCTCTTAGTTGTGTATACATTAGGGCAGCACAGCTCTTTGTTGTGTATACATCAGGGCAGCACAGCTCTTTGTTGTGTATACATTAGGGCAGCACAGCTCTTAGTTGAGTAAACATTACAGCAGCACAGCTCTTAGTTGTGTATACATTAGGGCAGCACAGCTCTT
>SDVV010041466.1:0-10434 GCA_016164225.1 Gammarus roeselii | reverse complement strand
TGGTATAGCTGGTGATGGTATAGTTGGTGATGGTATAGCTGGTGATGGTATAGTTGGTGATGGTATAGCTGGTGATGGTATAGCTGGTGATGGTATAGCTGGTGATGGTATAGTTGGTGATGGTATGAGCCAGTGTCGCTCAGGAGATCATTATTACCTAGAAAATGGGGGAAAACACGCGAAATCCATTGCAAAAAAATATTTGTCCTTCTCTAGCGTTAGAGGAAATAAATAAATGCAGTTCAATACGATCAGTATATAATCGATAAATATTAGCTATTTCAGGCGTTCGGTCAAGTCGGCCAACCTCGGCAGGCGCGTGGCCTGGATTTATCCACGAAGAGGGGCGAATTATCCAGTATTCATCAAATGGACCGTTAATTTTTTTTTAGGATTTCGTTATACATTCCTTTAAAATTTTGTACATAGAAGTATTGCGGCCATTCCCCCTCCCCCCTCACCGCTACAACCTTGAACCAAGTCAATGTACAATATGGAACCCCACGATACGCCTCTGACAGGTAAATTCATATTTTGTACAGCATGCGCGATTTCCCCGAAATAGACATAGTGTGCTATTGGACAAAAACTCCGAATATTTCTGTTTGAATAAACCTGATTGAAATTGATGAATGTTGAAAATGTTCCTTGTAGAAAATCAGATCTGTAAACTAATGGAGTATTTAGAAGCTAAGATTCGTTCCCTGGTCAGCACGATGATTATGTATTACGCATGTTCAAAATCTTTCTCAAAATAGTCTTTCCTTGAAGTATTAGCAGCTACCAGCAATTTGTTTCCGTGTCAAGTAGCACAAGAGGTTCTAGTAATTTTTCTTGCCTAACTCTACTTCATGGGTATAGCGATTGTTCAAAAGCTCCCTCCAGCAGGTCCCCTTTGCAAAAGGTTATGTTTTAGAATTATATCGATAGCTCTCACAAATGTCCTAAGCGAGAGTCTCAAAGATGACATACTATTAAGATGTAGCCAACCTGAGTAGCCGTGATCAAACATGAAGCATTTCTGGATCATAATCGTCATTTTTGTTTTGCGTTCCAATGTTTCCCACCCACCTTAAGAGTCAGCCCATGTTGTCACTGTACGTACACTTACTTAATTCAGTTTTATCAGATATACCTATTACACCGATTCATTCTAAATGGGTTTTACATAGAGTGGCTTTATCCAAAGCGGTTTTTTGGTTTGGTATTCTCTCCCACCAAGTGCAACAAGAATATAAGGTTTGGTGTTGGTATTCTCTCCCGTCAAGTCCAACTACAATATAGGGTTCAAGGTTGGTATTATCTCCCACCAAGTCCAACTACAATATAGGGTTTGGTGTTGGTATTCTCTCCCACCAAGTCCAACTACAATACAGGGTTTGGTGTTGGTATTCTCTCTCCCACCAAGTGCAACAAAAATATAGGGTTGGTGTTGGTATTCTCTCCCACCAAGTGCAACAAAAATATAGGGTTTGGTGTTGGTATTCTCTCCCACCAAGTCCAACTACAATATAGGGTTTGGTGTTGGTATTCTCTCCCACCAAGTCCAACTACAATATAGGGTTTGGTGTTGGTATTCTCTCTTCCACCAAGTGCAACAAAAATATAGGGTTTGGTGTTGGTATTCTCTCTCCCACCAAGTCCAACAACAATATAGGGTTTGGTGTTGGTATTCTCTCTCCCACCAAGTCCAACAACAATAAAGGGTTTGGTGTTGGTATTCTCTCCCGCCAAGTCCAACAACAATAAAGGGTTTGGTGTTGGTATTCTCTCTCCCACCAAGTCCAATAACAATAAAGGGTTTGGTGTTGGTATTCTCTCTCCCACCAAGTGCAACAAGAATACAGGGGAATAAAACAAGCCATTGTGTTTCTCATTAATTCTATTATGGCCAGCTTTAAAGCATTAAGAACATATAAACTCAATTTGTAACAGCAGAACAGTAACCTTTGCACAGGCAACTGCCCGTGGTATAGAGAGCGGTCTCCAACAGCCCTATACGCTCGGCACACTGGGGCGTACTCTAAAAAAAATGAGTAGAAGTGTTTGCCTGAATATCAGTTGTCAGATTAAAATGGCCGATAATAACATTCCAGTTCCAGCAGGCATAAAATGGTTTACAACTTTTAGCTCAACTCTCAATTATAAATGTAATCACAATTCTTCGTTGACTTCAAACTGAACATCCTTAGTTCTGTAAAACAATTTATACGTTTCAATATTATATCATTTATGAAGTACTCGAAACATCAGTAGGTATATCTAATTACTGGTCATTGATCGGATGCTAATTCCTGGAATTTTAGGCACTGAAATTATGAAAGTTTCCCCCCTGAAATTAAAATGTTGAACTTTGTTTTGCGTGTTATGACCAAATTTGACATGAGTTTAACAAACTATGGGAGCCAAAAATTTTGAATGGAGCACCTACCTAGCTTGAATGTCATTTTTTTTGTAGACAGTCGTTAATGGGCTAATATTGATGGCGATAGGAAAGAAACGATGTCAAAGGGATAAGATAATTGCAGACATAGAGAAGCCATCGTCAGAGATTCCAGCCCTAAGGTCAAGCCGAAAAATTCTTGATAAAATTTAGATAGAAACAACAAAATTTGAGAATGATTGGAAATCACCTGTTGACGTGAACGGTTTGTGACGTCACGAAACTTCAACTTGATGGAGTTATCTCGATATCTGCCTATGATCGAAGGCTTTTCACACTTTAACAGAATGAATGACAAAAGCGTTGGTTCATTGAAGTTACAGTAAGACGGATAATAAACCAAATCGGTTTAAACATCTTCAACGTGGCTAAACCTGTAGGTTCACACAAGGACTGTTACAGCACCATTACCAAGGCTGCCTGAAGGTGACCCATTAGGGCAAGGGGAGAGGGGCAGCACCACCCCCATTGTTTCGAGCCAAGTACGAGTTGTCTATAATTGAACATACTGTGGAGACTACACAGGGGTCGAGAATATAGATGCAGTTTAACTGTCCTAGGATGTGTATGACACGCGCATGTTCATGTCCACATCTTACACATTCATAAAAGTATAGAAACAAACATGATTATTTAAATAGGTAACATGTTTTCCAGTTAATAATAAAAACACACATTAGTCGCTCCATGATTAGAGATTACTGCTATCAATATACACAGTTAGAGGTGCCAAATGAAGGTTGTTAGAGATCTTTTATGATTAAATTTACGCAAGAAGCTTTCCTATAAGAGAAACAACATACACTATGCGCTAAACAAGACCTACCAGCAGAGGCTAATGCGGCTCGTGAACCGTTCCATTAATGGCAAGGATTCGCGATTTCGTGGAGTTTGTAGTACGCCTCTTTCGTGAGCTGACATCGAAATGACGACTTTTAAGAGTCGTGTTGCATGAGCTGAGGGTTGTTGGACTTTTTCATAATTCATGAGTGTTTTATTCAATGCTTCCATTTAATAGGGATTTCAATTCTTCAAGATACAGCCTTCTTACCCTAGTGGTGTTAAGGTAGTCATGAATACTTTAGGGGTATTTGGCACCCACATGGAAGACTAAGTTCTGACATCTGCTGGACACATGATGAATGCTCTCAGGTGGAATAACTTGATAATTCGAATTCAAATTATCAAGGAAAACATCATTGGACAAGTCACATCTGTTTACAGCAAGTATACCGTGACCATCCTCATGAAATAAAGTATTGAAAGATTGCACCATTAAAACCCTCTGCAAGTTTTAAAGATAATACTGAAGTTTTGAGTGCCTTCTGTTGACACCACAATGGAAGTCAAATTGTATCCTCTTTTCATACGGCCGTCTGCTGGTAGAATATACAGCAGGGGTCCTAGTCCCCCTCGAGGTGAGTACTCATGAACCCTCTAAGGACTCTCGAGTCTCGCCTTTTTGAGGGGGTAATAAGAAGCCTGCAGCAGCGGGGTCAGGATAAGACCCTCGACTCTTTAACCACATTGTCTTCAGCTCTATCACATTGCCATCTCCATATCTAGTATTACAATGTGAATATCTACACCTGTTCTAACCACTGCTGTGGTTACATGGAAATTGGTTAGTGCCGAAAATATACTAGAGTTGTTATATGTTCATACATATATTTAGGCCTAGTGAGTTAGAATATTCGAAAATATAAAAATTGGTATGGTTACCAGCATAAAATTTGATTAAAAAATGCAACTTTACTATCATTCACTTGATATAGGGTTTGATTGACAACTGCTTTCTATTGAAAACAATTAAAGAACAAGAAGCCGGTCTAGCACACGTCATTAAACTAAAAAATACAGATAATAAAAACTGAGACTATATAGGGCTAAATGTCACATGATTTGGCGGGCGTTATTTCTTCCTCCTAGGCTTCTCCAACTGCTGCACCTTCTACCTACTTCTTGGTTTTGGAAGGCAGAAGATGTTGCTGGAGGTGTTCAGGCCAGTCAAGTGCTTCAGGTTCTACCACGTTGTGATCAGACCGGAATTCCGTTCTGCCTTCGTGCCTTTGGTGCACCCGAACCACGTTCTGGTCCTGGTGTCGCTCTTCGTGGCTCTCCCGGATCACCACCTGCTGCTGGTGGTGCACACCTACAGTACCTGAACCACCTTCACGGAGCTGGTGCTGCTCCGAGAAGTGCTGCTCCATCTGATGCTGATGGTGAACCCCACCACCACCACCACCTGCGCCACCACCTTCACGGCGCTGGTGCTGCTCCGAGAAGTGTTGCTCCCCCTGTTGGAACTGCGGTTGATGTTGTTGCTGTTGTTGCATCTGTTGTTGTTGTTGTTGCCTGAAGTAACGTCGTCCAGGTTGAGGGGACGAGTCAGGAGAGGTGGCTACGTCGCTGTAGTGTGGGGCCTCTTCCATGTACTCGGAGACGGATCGCTCCGTCTGGCGGTGCGGCCCTCGACTGCCTCCAGATGACTCCGAGTAACGGTCGGACGGCTCCTGGGAGGTAAAGAACGGGATGAAAATAAACATTTTGTGACAGGGTAATTTGGAAAGCAAGTGATGGACTAACAAAGCTCGTAAATATGTCATTCTGGTTAGGTCGTATCAATCACATTGCCCTTTCCTGACGGCAGGCTATCAACTGATTCAACGTGGGAAATTTCTCGAGTTTTCCCCATTTTCCAGAGTGAATGTGAGGTTTTTCAAAGTAATGAGAGTAAATATAACTTCTGATTGCATCTTCTTCTACAGTTTTTCTATATAATATAAAAATTAAGCTGCATTGTATATTATGCAGTTATATTATGACAAACAATAGAAACCATTTTACCTTTGCAATCCTCCCATCAATCTCTTTTCTTTTATTGAACGAATATATAACTCAGTTAGGCACAACCAAATAGTGAAAACGATTTGGTTGTGCCCTAAACGCATCAAAAGGCTAGAAAAGTTATCTCTATCGTATTGGAGTTAGACACAAGCTGATCGGTCTTGTCTGCCAGGATTGGCTGTTTGTATGTTGAAATAAACATGAGTTTATGACGACATCTAACTACGATAATTTATATCTAAGAATTTGAAAACATAATTGTTTCAGCATGAGTTTGCATGCTGATAGAAACAGCAGACCTAAGTGGAACGGTTTCCCAGCTATAATAATAATAATTATAAATGAATAAAAAATGTACCCAAAGACGAACGGTGTGTTTATCTTTTTTTAGAATATTTTTTTACAAAATATACACAATAAATTTAAATTGAGGTATAATGTCAAATAACCTCAATGAGTTCATCACAACTTGCAATTGAGTAATGGGCCAGGGCTGGGAGACACATTGAGTGCAGCCCAAACTAAAATCCAAACGAAGCAATCATGTTTCACTCATAACTATTTCTCAATGAAATCTTCTCGGAACATAACCTGCCCACAAGTGCAGACTGAATACCATTCACGAAATAATACAATTTAATCCGCTCACAGTAGGGCTGAGCTTAGCCATAAACTCCAAATATGACTTTGTGAGAGCGGGAAAATCAATCGTATAATTAGTCAAATTCTATCTTATGGTACTATTGGCTCCAAAGATAGGGACCTTATTTTTATTTTTACGTTTTGTTTCCAACCTCCCTGCATTGAGATTGTACCTTTCAAGCGATGTATATACATGTGGATGTTTCCTCCAAATGAATGACTGTCAGTTTACGTGCAACCATTTAAACGTACATAAATCCATACAATTTCGTAAAAAGGACGTTTAAATAAAACGGCAAAAGTTAGATTTCTGCCATTGATGGTACGTGAATCATGTATCAAATGATTCGAAAATGATAGTTATGTGAAATCATGTTATAATTAACTTTTAAGTGTGCAAACTGATGTTTTCAATAGAAAAAGTATTCTAATATGATAATTTTTATTCGCTTTGTGATTTCAGTATTTCAAACTAGAGCCCTGAGTTTTACCTGTTCTCCCTGTTTTACCTGTTCTCCCTGTTTCAACTGTTAGTATACACCCTGAATCCACTACTCCTAATAAACTCAACTACATGTGTTGTTGAATTAATAATTAAAAGATTGACGTTTGTCTGTTCAGTGTAAATAAACAGGTATTAAAACACAAATTCTTCTACATTATATACTACATTAATAAATCATGCTTGTGTTTGCGCCCTAATCGAGCAGCCGCTGCCAGCGTTCACTAACCTCATGGTGGCGCCAGTCCTCCGTGAACTCGGAGGTGGAGCGGGCAAGGGAGCGGCCTGTCTTGGCGGAGAGTCTGTCGTCATAGTCGGTGTCCGGATAGTCAGGATCGTCCCGGAGGAGTGGAGCAGCGAAGGTGATCTCGCTGTGTGAGCGGTCGGCCGTCGAACGAGCCCCGCTTATCACACTAGGGCCACTGGCCTCGCTGCAGGTGTCAGCACGGGCGAAATTCACCTCGGTCTCTGTGACGGAACGGACGTCCACGCCCGACACCACGCTGGACCTAGAGCGGGAGGAAGTAGGCAGGTTAGGGATGTAGAATGATTTAATGACAATTGGCTTCTATGATAAACAAAAGGCTGTAGGTTCGAAGCGAATTGACCACGAGGTAGACATTCTGGCAGGCCTCATAGAAGCCTGCCATAGAAGCCGTGGAGCAAAAAAGCCTACAGCTGAAAGCTGGCAGGATACTGGTAGAGCAACTTCGGAAAATGCTACGCGCACTCATGATAATGGTTAGAAAAACTCTGTTTTTGTTGCACATGTCAGTGTTTTGAACTTAATAAACATTCAGTTAGATCGCAAGACTCCGTCCGCCCACCACTTACTTGGAGGACCGTCTAGAGCGGCTCGGCTGAGGCCTGCTGTGGACGGGGTAGCCGTCATGGTCGTATTCCTGCACCGGGGGCAAGGACGACTTGCGCACCGCGGCAGAGTACTCGTTCTTGCGATACCTGGAGTAGTAGAAAATTAGATTAGATTGGAGAGAGCGAGGATCTAGCTCGTTTGAATCAATGTCGTGATAATTTCAAACGTCAAATCAGCAATTGGTGTGGAACAGGAGGATGAAGTGAGTAGAGAAATAGTGAATGAATTTCCTGTAGCCCAATTTAATAAAACGCTGTTTCAAATGGAAATGGTGAAAATGAATCTAAAAATAAATCAATTGTCATGAGAACTCGAGCATTTGTATATTTTGTTTATGACTTAGTTTATACTGTATTATATATCCATTGAGACTTCATATATAACGTTTCCTGTGCTTACCATATAACACCAAGCGACACTTTTTGTAAATAATCCTCGCATATACGAGCCATGTCCCCTCACCTTCTGCCCTCCTTGGACGAGAGGCTCTCTGTGTCTGAAGCAGAAGGCGCCTCTGAGGAGGTGTCCCCGCGGTGGTGGGGGCGCTGGGGCGGCGTCAAGATGCGGATGATCACGTCCCATTTCTGAGGCTCGAACAGCTTCTCATAGCTGCAAGAGAAGGGGGGAGGCTTTCAGGATACCGCTCAGTACGCCAAAAGGTGCTGGAGACAAATAGCGGATCACGGGAGACAATAAATGTGTTGGGATTTCTTGAATACCTGTGATTATTTTTATACATATTTCCTGTTTCTTAAAATGGACTCGAAAACGAATCTCAAAAATCCATACATAGTCGTTGTTGAATTTTCTTGCTTAATTTCCTTTATTGGATTAGATTAAATTAGAGTGCCGAGGTTTACTAGTGTCTTTTATTGGAATGAACAGTTTAGAGGTGCGTTTCTAATGAATCCATTCTATGTGCGAACTTAATTTACTGAAAGATGAAATGTATTTTATGTCTTTTGTAGCCAAAGATTGAATGAACAATTTGAATCAAGTGACAACACTTTATCTGTAAATGTCAATGACTGGTGCCAATAGCCATGACTTTTAATGTTGGTGCAGCACAAAGATCTAACAATGCGTAAACTCACCGCTGATCATAACGAATCTTCTCGTAATCCTCGCGAACTGTGGCTCTGGTGAGCATTGTCCTCAACGTGGACTCTGTGTGCAGTATCTGATACCACTTGTCGCGGTCTTCGTCAGTGAGGATGCACCTCTCCGCCGTCTGCGTCTCGGGAGGCTGGAGAACACGCAGTAGCACGTTCCAATTGGGTGGTGGTGGGTGCTCCAGCATCTCTGGACGTTCAGTGTCGCTGTCGGCTCCCTGGTAGAGCTGACGGCGGAACACATCTGATCCTGGCTCGCTATACGCCTCCCATTCAGGTCCGGAAGACTCCATTTCGTCGGCGTACTTGGGAGCGGGGTAGTGGCGGATGGCCACGTTCCACTTCGGGGGCTTGGGTCGGACGTGGTACTGGAGGGAAGAAAGAATTATTTAGTGAGCCACATACTAAGAAAGTGTAATCAAACCAAGCAAATAGTACTAATTGACATATTTTATTGATCATCATATGGACCAATGGAAAAGTTTATAATCGTTTTGAGATATACAAGAAGTACTACTCGTTCACGAATTGTCTGTGATATACACACCTGCTTGATGTACCGCTTGTGTCTTTCAACATCCTCGGTTACGTGTGTTTCAGTAATGGTTGACAAGTGCCTGTCGTCAACAGTGTGTGACGTCATCAAAGGTTGTCGAGGCATGACGGCCGCGGTCTCCATCACATCAGTGACACTACGGGCCTCTGACGCGTAGTCGGACTCGGGCTCTGAAGGAGGTCGAGGGGCATGCAGACGCCGAGCCATGCGTTCCTCCGTCTCGACGATATCGGTGGTCTGCCTCACAACGGTCTCCAGGTTCTCCATGTGCCTGATGTTGTAGTCCGACGGGGGAGGGGGAGGAGGCTGGGGGATGGTTTGGCTCTTCTTCTGAACGTGAGCGTATTTGGGGGGTGGGTGCAGCAACGCTGGGGGCTCCAGATCTCCGGCTTCGGAGAGCATGAGGGCGTGCTCGGAACCAGGCAAGCTTTCCGCGCGGAAGCTCTCGTCACGCTCGAATATCGTGGTGAGGCTTTGCGCGTTGGCCAGCTGAACGGGGTAGTCGGGTTCTGGAGTGCGCGGAGGAGTAGGCGCTCGCTTGACCCGAACCATAAAGGTTGGCTGAGGAGGTCGGATAATTTGTTGGGCAGCAACAAATTCGGCGTCACTCTGGATCATGGCATCTGAATAAACAGACGATAGTCGATCCTCGATTTCGTACGCCCGGTTTTCGTACGCTTGAATCTCTTCTCGAACACTAACTCTTTCAAGAGAATGGACATCACCTTCCTCCACTTCTGAACCACTTGATGGAGATTCAGAAGGATAGTCAGAGGGTAGAGTCTCAGACTGAGACACCAAGGCGGTGTCCGAACCAGAAGTAGAGGTGACAGTTGCTCTGGGGATTTTTAATCCATCTATCAGGATAGATGATCCAGACATTTTTGATAGTGTCGATGGAGGCCCCAGAGACAATGGGCGTCGTCGCACCAGGCGAATGTTTCGCTTTTTAAGGCATGTGTAGGAGCAGGCCATGCCGACGAGAAGCAGGGCCAAAAACAGGATGCCACAGATGATGAGGAGGATCTCTATTTCCCCAACGTGTTTAGGAGCTGGAGCAATAGTTGCCTCGGGTAATCTGAAAACAAAAAAAACATTTGTTCGGGTTATAGAAATCTTGTGTCAGAGAAAATGTACGTGGCATTCTTTATGAACTCAAATCTAACCATAAATTTCTTCGTTCAATATTTTGTAGCAAATGTTTTAGACTTGTTTCATCTGACAAAGCATCTCCATCATAACCTAGTAACATGCGTTAAAAAAGTTTCCGCAACAACTTACATAATGGGTGCCGGGATCGGAGGCAGAAGGACCTCTGGGCTCGGGTATCTGCAGATGATGGTCTTCACTTCGTCCCCCTCCAGTTCGAGGCCTTTGTGGAACCTCACAATGATGTTATTGAGGAACACCCGACGTTCGATCTAAAAAGTAGGGAATGACATTTATATGTGTGTATAT
>SDVV010041465.1:0-10434 GCA_016164225.1 Gammarus roeselii | reverse complement strand
TATGTACATATACATTATTATTGGTTAAGTTGGTTAGGATAACAAGATCTATGAACCTAATATCGCGTATAACTGATCCACATAAAAATTGCAACATGAATTGAATTTGTTCATTTGGAACCTACATGCTGAGTCTCATCCACACATGTAACAGAGATATCGATAAATTCTGGAATCTAAACATCTGCAAAAGGATATTTGCGGGATCAAATTGGGAGAAATGTATTCAAACTGGTTTTGATGTGGTAAATAAATAGCCCTAGTGGAGAGATTTATACATATCAATATCATACATAGCATCAAACTTGAATAAAGAAGACATTAATATTGGTTAGGATGACTGTTAGGTTAGGTTGCCTAAGTATTAATGTATTTGGCAGTGTATGGTAACTCTTTTTGCATTCATCGATATATGATCTATGTTGTCGTACATTGATATACATTTCGCTAATTATGTACCTCACACATGGTTTATAACCTAGATCTTGGGGATTGCGGACCTTACAAAGCAAATCTGTATGAAAAATTGTTGGAGTGGATTTATTCAATATTTGATATACTAGACGAAAATGGTAAGAGCAACACATCCAACACTACAAAAAAAATTATTTTAACAGTAAAACCGTACATGAATTTTGCTAACGCTTAAACACTCGTAACACTCACTGACGAATGGGGTAAGCTTACATAAACGTTTTGAACACGAAAGTCCACAAACGAGCGATGACCTAACATTACTAGAAACTGGTCGATATTACTGGACTTGTAACAAACGAAGTGAAAAAAATATATATATATGTAGGCACACCATCTGGTAAAGATTGGTAAAACTACAGAGTCAAGTGGATAGATTTGATAAGGGTGAAGGTTAAATCAATGAAGAAAATACCTAACATGAGTATGAAAACGGGGAAAATATATAAAATTCTTGGTAATATTAGATTAGGATGGGTTAGGTTTAGTGCCCGTCTACAATACAGACCTATAGTGAAAAATTGAAACAGTGGATTTGGTGAATGCTCGAATAGGACGTGTATTCTGGATAAGAACGCAGTCTCATAGCAAAGCCTGAATTGATCAATAACTACTAAGTGTCTAAACTGCAAGCGTCTTACAGACATTTATAAAAGAACGACATGCAGGAATAATCATCAAGTAAAGACCTGCGATTGGATGACGTAATTGAGATGTACATTCAATTATTGAAGGAATTTCAACCCTAACACTCAACACAAATTCGGTAGCTTAGTTCTCCAAGATGAAAATGAATCGGACTAAAATGCAGTGTCGAGAAGTAAAACGTACAAATTTTTGAAGTATTACATCCAATTCAGCGTATTTTATACCCAACATTCCATGAAAAATTACGCGAATTAATACCTAATACAGATATATTCCTATGATAACCTATCAAAATGTATAACAACAACTATACAATAGCTCATTAAGATTATCTACTCTACCCTAAGCACCAATGATTAACTATTATATACGGTGAATCCTACCACACTCAGATGACAAATCCTAGTCCAGTGTCCCACGTGATCTAGTTCATTCATGACTAAGATCATATACTAACATAACAGCCATACTAAAAATATCTGACATTTAACACCGAGTTCATGGGAATGATGTTTTTTTACTACGATACCATTCAAATCTATAATAAATTCCTAGATCTAACTGATGCTATGCCTCTAGCAGAACAAAAAATCCAATCCCACTGTGTCATAGAAATGAACTCTACAATGCTTTACTAGGTCACTTCTCAGCAGTCTACCACTAATATATAACAAATTTAGAGGTAACACCCTGTCACGTACAATACTCCAGACGTACCTCGCATCTGTTTAACCCATCGTCTCTGAACAAAATCGAACAAAGTCACATCCTGGATGTAACCAAGAATCTAGACACAGGTACAGTGGTCTAGGATGAGTCTCAGAGAGTGTGTGGCCGTAAAAAGCTTAGCTTCTGTTCACTAACAATCTAAGTACACCCCAACAACGATGAGCAGCTTGTTGCGAAACCTCACAAACAAACGCATGGAACTTGAGATCGACATCGAAAAGGCCGTACATAATTACCGTTGAACATGGATGAACTCCAAAATGACAACCAAAGAGTGTAAACCACCTCTACAGTAAGACCCCTCCATTCAGTAAATCGTCTCCTAAACGTTACATTATACACATGCTAGGGTTCAAATACAAAAATTTCACAAAGATGCAGTACGGACTTTCACCTCTTTAACATACTTTCCTATGATTGTCGCGGAAAAAAAACTTACAACGACAACATATATAAAATAGCTAAATAAGATGCTCTACTCTGCTCTAATTCACTTTAAAAAGTGTAATACACCAGGGTATTCATCCTAGTAAATCGGTTTACTTATACACACAGGCATAAACATAAGTAGGTTTTTGCCTAAGAGACTCTCTAACTCCTCCTAAATATTGAAGAATGTACCTACAATAAACATACGATAACCTGATAGCAAGACAAAGTTTGTAACAAATCGTGGGTTCTATGTCTATAAAAACCACGTCAAATATTGTATCAGGATGAAAGAAGATAAATAAAACACTAAAAATGAACAATATGTGACTAAATTATACCTGAAATAATGTTCTATAATGCAGATACACACGTAATGTATCCTACATTCTATAAATGACAGCCTGATTGCATTGAAGATGTAAATTCAACAGAGAACAAACAAAACAGAAAGACCAATACTAAAACTCACGAGTTATAACATAGCAAGAAGATTAATTCTCTACCATACCCAAAACATACATTAAAAACGTGATGAAAGAGAATAAACTAGCATTTAACCAAACAAACAAGAAATGTGAATAAGATACCAAGACATACGAGCGACACAACTGAATCATATAGTAAATAAGGTATAGTACATACAAAATCTAATGAAATTAGCCTCAACTTCAGTCCAAAACAGGGTAAATTAACATCTCTTTAACAAAAGTAACTACTGTTTAATCGTAACAGAATGTCATATATACATACAGTATATAAATACCAAAATGATGCAATAACGTACCAATTATGCCTGAAATAATGTGGAAGATGCGAACCTGAATAACCCTAAAATACCTAAAACTGTATGAGTTAACTAATCGAAATTTCAAAAACAACTAGAAATTCAACATATATCAACCGATCATTACTAAGTGTACATACATAACATAATATTTTAACTTACAGTAAATCCATATCGTTCAGGTATTTTCACTATTGCAACACTGCGTCAATGGAACACTGATATATCTGGTTATAACCTGGATAATGGGTAGATAGATACAGCATTCAAAGAAAAAAAATACATTAACCCGCAAACAACCTGACAAATAATCCTTAATATTTCTGAAGCTATGATATACATATGAAATAAATAGATGGGGAACACAGAACCTTGTCTGCAATCCTACCTGCAGGCTGGTACAAACAGGGCCGTTCGCACACTAAGGCTGCAAATTGAATTATAAGACATGCCTACCACACTAATCCTATAAAAGAATATATCGATATATGAACAAAACATACAAAAATATCCCCAACCCCCACCGCTACGAACCCACCAATCAAGCATCGAATGAGTCAATTATACTCTTAAGTGATTCTTCTCTAGGAATGATTCAGTCATCCCGTAAATATTGCATCTATTTTCCTCCATCGGTTAGCTCACAAAGAAATACGAATGAAGGGGCTTCTGCAGAAGTAAGTAAAGCTTAGCGCAAGGGTAATGATTAATACAATCGGATAAAAATAACAATAAACTAATTGAATCTATGCCACATGTAAAATTGATCAATATCGAACAACGTAGAAAATGATATCGTGGTTGAAAACTAATCATGAAGGTGTCCGGAAAGTGAGGCTTTTTAATATATTATACCACACATTAGTTATTATCAATGAAAATTATCTTATAAATGTATGTTTATCAATACCCCAAAATACATTCATAGGACACAGCATTGAACATGCGATATGATGACATGCAACGAAGTTGCAACACCCCCCAAGCATTGAAATTGCTAATACCCTTATGTAAATATACAACCTGTTAACATGTATTAGCTTTTCGCTTACTGACCCCCGTCCGTCCCTACGCCCGCCGCTCCCCGTTGCTGCGCGAATCCCCGTACGGCCGCTTGAGTCAAGGTTGCATGAGTTGCACCCCACCAAAAGTGACTAGAATGCCGTTTTTGCGCATATGTATACTAATCCCCAGATCAGATAGTCTGGAAGGGATGAGGTTCAGGTCAGCCATGTCCGGAGACAATTTTGTGATCTATTGGGTATCTCCAGATCTTGGGGCTATTTATAAATGTGATCATATCTTTACACATTCTGTATGCAATTTTGGATTCAATTAAGGAAGTATCTCTACCGGTGCCGACTATGAATTTATACACAAATGCTGAAAATAAATTTGACTGAAGCTCTAGTCAAAAAACTGCTTCTAACAATTTACAAATTTTGGCGATCCATCTTGCACCTTCTGCCGACAGGTACAATGACTGCTAGCTAATTATTGTTGTTCATGTTGCATAGTTGGGTTGACTCTCTATTAGGGGTCTGACTTTCTTGTTAGTACTACACAGAGTACATTAGAGGTGGAAGAATGTATGGTGTGAGTTAAAAGCATAGGCAATAATAACATAAGAGACCTACTGAAGAGAAGGGGGGGAAGGAGTGCTGAGGAAGCAGGTACCTATGGTCTAAAGGTACCTGATTTCTCAACCTTTTCCACCCTCCCACCTCTTCAGAGACATAGAGTGCAAGAGAACTGAAAGCAAACATAAAAGCCTCCAGTAATGTTGTTGTTTAAGAAAAGCCACTAATGGAAGCAGTGGACAGGACATCTTGTGACCTGATGGAGACACTATTATGCAACCGAGGTAAAATAAACGAGAAAATGGTGATCAAAACACCATCAAGAACCATTAAAGCACAAAACTAACTATATCACCAACTATTTTCCACAATTTGAAACTCCACTGACGGGATTTTACGCCCCTCAACATCGCGTTATAGCTGAGACTTTGGAAAGAAGTAGCAACTAGCAATGTCAGTACATTCAATTTACGTTCATTAAAATTATCCTCAAAGTCTGACTAAAATTATGAAAAAAATGGTCTACTCACAACTGTTAATGCTCAATAAACCTAAACTACAACGTCTTTATATGCTACCATTATTATTATATACCCACACACTAAGGTTACGCGGGTGACACAGTGTACAAAATATTCGGAGACTGCAGTGGTGCGTGTCAGGTACGTTTTTGTGTTGTATCGACACAATTTTGATACACTGACACAGGAAATAATGCAAATTAGTGTGTCACACGTATTGGAGTGTGTCCGCATGACCTACTATGGTGCATGTGACACACTTACGTCACACACCGTCTATGGCTTCATCTAGGAAGAGAATGCCATAGACGGTGTCCTTGTAATTCACCGTCGAGGTTGTGTTCACACAATCAAGGAATACTAACTGAGGGTTTGTTTGGTCACTGCTCTTGACAAGAGGCTTCGGACATTTTGCATGTTAGTGAGTGATGGAGATGATGTTGGCATACTGTTGTGGTTAGCAGAGATTTTTTCTCAGATACAAAGATTGAATAGAAATGAACTGAATGAACTGAATGAACTGAAAATGCTACACCAAATCAAATAGAAATGATCATCGCTTCAATTTTTTTTATTCATCATGCATTGCCGCCAACTGGGCTGACTCTAGACAGTAGGTGCTAATGGAAATGCATTTTTTGGCAATATGTAACCTAATCTGTATTGTACAAACATATATGACAAATAAGTATGTTAGTATTAAGATTTATTTATTTGAGAACTATGATCGGACGAAATTAATTTGGATGGCTAAGAGTAATTGATGCTGAAAGATATGATGCAGTGCAGCTTTTGTATTGTTTATTTCAATCTTATGTAATAATACTCCAAATTCGACAATAAAATAGGGATCTTTCGATGAAATCCGAACAGTCACAGACACAAAAATAACTGATGGGTTCACTTCGTTCAATAACTTCTTGATGTTAGTCAGCAATTTTTTTCATTATTTTAATTCGTAATATGAACTATAACCATCTGTATCAGCGCTCTACGAAAACCTGTGAACTATTAAATGTTGGAAAAACTGCCAGTGCGCTGCGAATTATTTCGGGTTTGGGATATTTTGTTGGTAATCGTGGGAACAAGAGCTGGAACATTAGTTTTGACTGCAAAGTGCTTCCGCGAGTTTAATCGGGAACAGTTCGCAGCGAAAAACAGTCGTCCTTACATATCTGTCCTGAGAGCAGGAAGCTGCTTTGAGTGAAATGACTGGTGTCCTCTGGGGAAGTCCATTGCCAAATTAGTTTCAGTTGGCCTTTAGGGAACATATGGTGGGATTAGTTATTTACGCGGGGAACAGTTAGCTATGCATGGGACGGAGTGTCATGTAGGAATCAGTTGCTCATGAAGTGAATGGCAATGGAGGAATCAACTATCTTTTAGTCAATGCGGGATTCGTTAGTAACGGCTATCTTTGTAAAAGACAGTTAGCCGTGAAGGGATCAGATATGTGTTGGGAATATTTAGTCACAATCCTTGTCTCTCTCGCTAATTTTCTGACCACTTCACTCATCCCATGACAAACTCATACATCCAATGACGCCATCTCCCATCCTCATAACCTCGTTCATCACGTCACCCACAATAATCCCTTGACCGCCGCATTGACCCACTGACCCACCCCACATCCCCTGTGTCATCTACTAATCACTCTGCCCAGCCCCTTACCACCTCACTCATCCCGTGACCAACTCACTCATCCAATGTCGCCAGCTCTCATCCTCTGACCCCCACTCACTCCCTGATACCCTCACGTATCACGTCTCCAGCACTAATCCACACACCTTTCACCACCACACCCCATAGTATACGAAATGATGCCCTCCCTAAGAAAACAGCAATCGCTCAACTCTACGGTACGCCATACATACGGTGGATATCATCCATTGTTGTGTCAGGGAGTATCGTCCTATGGAAGGACACACTCGACACGATGGTCCTCTCTCTTTTCTTCTCTCCATCTCTCCGTGGCAGGAAGGAAATATGAAAAAGAAAAGATTGACAACGATTACGAGCTACCTAGTGCGGGTGATAGTCTGCCGGCGACTCAGCTGTTGCCGATGAGCCGCAACGGCAGCATTCACCCTCACAACCCATGGTATAAGAAAATTTATCCCGCACCAAGAGAAAAGCTATTGCTCAACTCTACGGTACGGCGTAGATTCGATGGGCATCATCCATTGTTGAGACAGTGAGTATCTTTCTATGGAAAGACCCTGTTGACACGATGGTACTCTCTCGTTTCCTCTCCTCTTCTCTCCGTGTTGGGAGGAGAACAATAACAAATAAAGCGATTAATCAACGTCACCCCCTCGCTTTTCTCCTCTTATTTCCTCCCTGTGTGAGGAGGGATGAAACAGAATTCCTTAGAGATGCTCCTATAGCATCTCACTTTGAATTATGCAACTTCATTTCTTGGAATTTCCCTCTGGCATCTCGCCTGATATATTGAAGCATCCAGTGCAACCATAATCCTTGGAGATAATCTTCAGGATCTCGCTCAGAAATTTATTCCTCCGTGTTGTGTGGAGGACTAACCGTCTTCTCTTCTGTTGCACAGATTCGTGCGGAACCTGGTGCAGCAGTGAACGGAGCGAAGTATGACTGCTAACCTCTTTTCCTCAGATGTTCAACCACTTGTGTACAGACGACCTACTCTTCTGAGTACAAGGGGGAGGACCACTACCATGACCACTGGGTGTGGTGCTCCTCCTAAATGTGCACATACGTGACAAAATGTCATAACCATATGCTC
Organism: Gammarus roeselii; assembly: GCA_016164225.1. NCBI lineage: Eukaryota > Metazoa > Arthropoda > Malacostraca > Amphipoda > Gammaridae > Gammarus > Gammarus roeselii. Next base: position 2,508 of record SDVV010041465.1, on the reverse strand, counting down.
CGTTGAAGTAGATGCCATATCTGGTTGGAGTCCTTTTGACCCTACCTTAGGGGCAAGCCCTCAGGCCTACGCTCGAGGGAAAGTATGAGGCCGTTGAGCGTATGGGCGTGCTCGTCAATGCTCGAACGTCAGAAATACGACGACCTGAGACTTAAAAATTCTCTTATCGTCTCTATTCGCCTGGTTACTGAAAATGTCATCTGACACGCGACCGTTTTTTCTCCGAAGCTGAAATGCCCCGGGTAACAGTAGGGTAGTAGCCGGTATGTAGGGGTGATGGTAATTGTGGGCCTTCTCTTTCCTATCCATACAACCTTCCTTTTCCTGTATGTGTGCGTAAACTTCTAAAGTATTGATAACTTTACTTCGTCCAAGGAAACAATTCGACGTGAGCACTCGTGCTCATTCTGTTTCTTTGCTCTAATGTATTCTATTCTAATCTAGTCCCTTGCCACCCGCATTAACCACGCATCCCCTGATTCATCCGCTAATCACTTTGCTCAGTCTCGGATCCCCTTCCTCATCCCCTGACACTCATCCACACTCATCCTATGAGCCCCTCAATCATCCTCTGACCAAGCAGGTACTCAGATATCTTATAATGAACTCTTGAAACAGAACAAAGAAATGTTATCATTGAAATGAACAGAAAGGTTGACATGCAAAAGCATTTTCTTGCATTTTGGGGACTTTTCGCCATTATGGCGGGTCTCGGCGTATCTGCCACCTCACTCGGGGTTAGGTAGGCTCGAACCTACTTCTTCAGCTTCCAATGGAAGTCTGTTGTGAGGAGAGTCGACACTCCACCCACTCGGCCCACCGAACTGGTAGTTTGATCATAGAATTGTGTATGAAATTTTGCCCCGGAAATTTTCCTGCCGTATTCACATTCCTAAGCTGCTCCCTTATCACAAACACAGACACGGTTGAAAGCGAAGAGTATCATTAATCGTATTTTTTTCATACATTTATTAGGTATTGCCATTTTATTTACCAGACACGACATAGTATCAATCCAGCACTTCGGTAAACATACAAAGTGTCAAGCCAAACTCGTTTGTCGCCGCACAAACGGAACTGTTGCAGATGATATCGATCGGTGCAACATGCACCCATATCGAAATTGTCGCAACACAAAAAAATATTGTGCTTGGAAACTCCAATAATCTTGATGTTGAATGGGGTATAGATAAATATGCTGTCACATTGATTTTGCTAATGATGAGCTCATGATACAAGTTTGAAAGACACCTATAGGGGCAACGATGTCCTTGATCTTCTACTTTGTGAAAGCAACTCTGAAGTCGCGAACGTTGAAGCGGGTAAAGCAGATGGAACTAGCGACCAAATGACAACAACGTTAAGCGACCAATTCGCTAACGCATTGGTTTACGTGTAACGACGGAATTAACGAATAAAATCTTTACAATTGACGTCAAGGTATCGTTGACAAAACGATTCCTTGACATCACCCATTCTTTGATTTATCCACCCGCAACCTTTTGTCTCCCTGGCCGCCAACTCATCTTCGGACTCTCCCACTCATCCCCTTAATCATCGCCTCACCCTCACTCAACCCCTGTTACTGTTACTCAGTTTTTTCACCCTCATCCCTTCAAACTCTTACTCATCCCATGACACCACCACTTGTCATCTTACCTCTTCATTCATCTCTTGACACCTTAACTCACTTCCTGACCCCGTCAATATCCCGAACCCTTCACTCATGCCCTTACCCGAATACTCATCACCTTATAACTAATTCATGCTATGGCCCCCAGACTTATTCCTCCATCCCTTAAATCATCTCACAGTCCACTCACTCATCCACGCAACCTTCCACTCACCCCCGACATACTTGATCATCATCTTTCATTCACCTTACCCCCATACCACCCTCCCGGATTCATCAAAATGGCCTAATTAACTTCTGTTCAAACTCATCAACGCCCGAACTCAGCTAGCTGTATCATGAAATAATGGCCTGCAGCCAGAAAGAGACTTGAGAAAGATCACCACGCCTTGGCAAACTCCATAGACCAGTCCATGGAGGTATAATAGGAGTAGGGAGCATTGACTGCTTTGTGTGTGTATTCGAATGAAACCAGTCCTGGTGCTCGGCTGCCCGGGAGTCAGTGTTAGTGCAACCGTCGCACGTGGAGGTTGTGTTGGTGTTGGTCGTGATCATCGGTCGACGCTGCGCAACATAAAATGTAGCGCAATGTCAAAATATAATGACTTTTGGGAAATAGCTGCCTACTCTACAAATTTTGTAAGCCTTTCAATAGCTCTGGCAGCGCGGATGATGGGCACTAATAGCAGGAGCTGCCACAACATCCTCACACCATGTCTGACTCGCGACTGAGGCGGCCAGACCGCGATCTACCGAGCACTAAAACTGGCTTCACAGAAATGAATCAATGCTCCCTCTTCCCTATATACCTCCATGGACCAGTCTGCCGGTCGCGTCCATGAAGGGAGGCTGTAATGGACAGTCGCTCACGTATA
>SDVV010041464.1:0-10434 GCA_016164225.1 Gammarus roeselii | reverse complement strand
TATATATGATTATTTTAATCGGACACTACGAACTGGAACGTTGTTACCTATATCTTCTATCCTGTACTGTTATATTGGTTATGTTATACATATATTTATTTTTTATTGGTCAAGAATTAGGAGCTGAAAGCTTGTTACCAAGGTTTAGGATGCAACAGCATACATAGTGTCAAGAAAACGGTTGTCGGCGCACTAGCCTTGAAGGCCTACTGATTTACAGTAAGCACAAAACTTGAACGATCGTTTATCGCAATAAACGTGCATATGATTTATATTAGTTAATTTCATATTTTGGCTGTGTTGAGATAAAAATAGTATAGCGCAAATTATTAACCATTGTTTATGATGAATTAGGTTTAAATATAACAATATATTTCCATAGAAGTGATGAGCAATTAACGGATTTTATTCTCTTCTCTATCACCACAACTTCAACATTATATACCTTCAACATTATATACCCCCCCAAAAAAAAAATCCGGCAAACCTTCTACTCCGGTGATATTTTTACCCTCAATAAGTTGGAGTCCAAACACACACCACATCACGTGAACAAAACGATGACTGCGCTGACGAGAGCTATCACGCACCTGATCCATGAGCTTCATACCCGCAACAGATGTCGCAGGTGCCCAACCCTGTTCAAACAGAGCTGCGACCGCCCCTGGAGACGCTTGGCGGTTAACGGACGAGTATTGGAGCCCCGAATGCCACTCTGTAGACCACATCAACTTCATAAATAAACTAAGGTTATGCAACTTGCAAATATTGTTGCCTATGATCTTATTGCAGCTATAATTGCCACGGCAATTGGCATCAACAGAGCTCGGCTACGTTCTGCTGTAAGCAACCACAAATCCGTGTTACGTCGACCTTGAAGTATAAGTGGATAAGAACTGCATGCAATGATGAATATTTTCTTATTGCATTCTAAACTGGCACGTAAGGTGCAAGCTGGGATAACTGAGGTATCGAGTCATGGAGAACGGTTCTGTATATATACACAAAATTCCCTTAAGGCATTTCGTTAATATATGCAGAATCCCGTTCTTTGTGCTTGAGAAAGAGTAGGTAATTTGTATGAGCTGTTATTTGCCATGCTTGATCAATAGGATGATATTGTATCACTTTCAGGCAGCGCAGTCCTCTGTCTCACTTGTAAAACAGATTCCGCACGGAGAGCACTCATTAGAGAGAAGGCATTCGTAATTCCCACAGGCAAATTACGGAACATAGAATATGATTTGCTAACTTACATATGAACAGAGAAAGGTACGCTTAGCTCCGTGTATACACTTCTTCAACACAAATCACTAGTTGAAACGTAGCCATTGGAGCAGGGCTGCTGGCGATCATTAGAAGACGCTCTTGCCAGCGCTCATCTCGATCCACAAAACTTTTTCTCAAAGGTCAAATATCTCAGCTCAACCCAGTACAGATATTAAATATGGTTTCCTCAACAAGTATGCAATCGATTTATTTGGAGACGAACTTAACACAGCGAATATATTGGTGACCCTGTGGAAAGCATTCCTACTCGTACAGCTCGAACGTAATTTACACATAAATATAAGGTGAATAATTAACAAGCATGCGAAAGTAAAACCCTTGTGCTAATTGCACAATTTCTTTTCAGAACTCCACACTGAGGGTTCATGGATTGCTTGTCCACTCTAGCTGAAGTTCTCCTGATTTGTGCCTGGATTTTTTGAGCATGCAAATACTGATCACATTTTTGTTCCTACTGGTAATGCGGTGTTTAGTTCGAAGCTTGAACATCTTTATTGTTTGGGTTTGGGTCGTGGTAATCGATCACACACTGTCTAACTAATTAACATCCAATAAACAATCACCTGCAGTGATTGAATAGATTAATTGGATGAATGAATGAAGATCTTTATTTATTCACAGATGGTCTGGTATTCGTTATTAATACATATGGGCAAAATAAATCTAAAACCCATATGATAATTAGTTAAGACCATCGAATCAACTTTAGTAGTCTAAGTGAGGGCATCAGAACATGTGACTAAGTGAATGTGTCAGACTTCGAACGGTAGGGTACATGTTATTATTACAGCTAAGAGTACGTATAGCGCTCATAACATCGTGTGCCTGATTACAATGGCGAGTGAACGAACTGTAGCGTACATCTTACTTTCCTTTAAGCCATCTGTTACACGCTCAGGAAAGATTTAGTGTGAACTATCTTTAGAAGCGATAAATCATCCACTGCCTGCCTCCATCCGAGTAAAAGGGTAATTAACTGCCAATTACAAAGGTCAAGGATAATTCAACGATTTCTCAGCTGACGGCTCAGCTGTTGTAATTAAAGCCAACCATCATCAGGCAGGGCGGGCGTCCATCATCGTTGCCCGATACGGGCATGATTTCCTGCTTCAGATGACAGGACAGCAGCGATAAACACTCAAGTGTGTTTGATGTTTGCAGCTAGCCTTTGAGCTCACGGAACAGCAAACACATTAGTTTCTAGGAGTCTGCAACATACAAATGGTATTGTTATGTTTTTAGAATCATCGAAATGAAACATTGTGATTTTTATGAGATGCTTATTTCGGCTGAAAGTGATCGTTTCAGTCCAAGTGAACATTTTACAAATATTACACTGCTCTGTTCTGATGATTCAGAAAACTCAATAATACCCTGCGCATATTACAGACTTCTTAGAAGCCAGTAGGGAATTCAAGTGAAACAGGAAGGATGGATGGAGTCTTTGATAAGACTAATTTCGAGATGGGCGGCAGACAAACGCTGACTAATTTGAGATAAACTCTGGATTCATAAATCTTATATTTTTCCTCTCCAGAGTGAATGTGACTTTCCAAAAAATAAATGATAAAAATTGAACAAGTTTTCATCATTGTCAGGTGTGCTCAAGAAAATCGGTCACAAATTTAGTTATGCACATTTTCCATAATAGTGTATTGATATAAAAAGAAAATGACCGCCTGAGCGAAGAAAATATCAACATTACACATATACAATGATAATCATTTAAAGTTGTATATCAACTGGAGAGGAGCCGCAATAGCATTTTGACATTTTTATACTAATAATAGTGTCTGTGACCTTGATAGTGCTGTGAGGGCAGTTGTGAGACAGCAATGAACGTAAATGCGGGAACGTTCACCATTCCTGTTACATATGTGTTTCCGAATCATTGTTGTATTCCAACGAACAAACAACATTTCTATTTGTTTTTAGTGGAGTCATTTTAAGCTATGGAAGGTTGGTAGAAACTGATTTAAGTGTTAAACAATACTATACATAGATATTATTGAGAACATAGTAAACAATCGACAATTCAAACTTCAATTCTACGACCTTCTCGCGTTTCCACTTTTATATTTTGAAATATTTAACGTAGTCCGTCCCTCGTTCAATTTAAATCTTGCATTCGTATTGCACAGCATGTTTTTATCAATAAAACGTTCGATGACAATAATGAACTTCGTGTCTCTGTTTCCATTCAAAAAATAAAACATCCACTCGTTTCGTCAGAGCGTTTTTTTATTTCTTGGATGAATGATGGTCATATAGATCATTCATCATAGGCATTTCCCCTATTGGCCTTCCTGGCTGTAGTGATTAGAGCCCTGCAGTATGATTATCCTCATTAGTTGTAATGGGCGGTCGTCGCAATTCGCTTGATGGGAATCGGTTCCTATGGCTTCGAAGTGCTGTTTCGTTAATGTCGTTAGTTTCATTATATACAAATGTTATTAGAAATTTTGTCCAAATATAATTTCTGCTGTATTTCGTTTTCGTTTTTGATGGAGGGACCATGTGCATTAGATAATGCTTGCAGGAATGAAATTCATTCATATATTGGACCGAGTCCATTCACCTGTTCCTCTGATTTCACCGTGTCGACTCTACTGATGCCATTCGACAGTGAAGGACATCGTTACTCAGTCTCATGAAAAACGGTATATTATAATTTGAGAGATAATGGCTCACCAAACTGTATGGCATTGACTGGCACGGGTTCGACTCGAACTGATTCCACTGCAAGAGACAATGATGAAGTGGATATGTTACTATCTTTAGGCGTTAAATTGGGCGAAATATTTGTAGAAATCAGATTGGACAAAGGACATTCTGGAGAGCCTTCATCTCGGAAGCTACATCGTCTTGACTAACTGATAATTATCAAATCCAGCACCTCAACAATCATCAGCCCAGAGTAGCAGGGCCTATTAACGAACAAATTGAAATATTAAGACGAAAAAGTAACATTGGAGTTCAGATCATATAGAACTAGCTCGTGGAGGTTTGTGTCACCAATGTCAGCAGTAACTGATTGCCACAGGTTCGAAAACTTGCAAATAAAAATTAACTTCCCTAATTTTTTGGAATGATTTTTGGCCGACCAATCTCATTTAAAAGAGCACTATCGTTAAGAGCTACTCATTGTATTGAAAAACAAGATGTTAATCGTAAACAGCTTCTCACTGCTAATGGTAGTAGGGAATAGAGTCTGTAACGATCGAATATTTTTATAATTATTATGATTAGATCATTTATTTCCGTCGTCTGGCAATGGAATTTAATTTTTTAGAAAATAAATACATTCTTAAACATAAGACATGAAACTTCACTATCAACTGCGCTGCCTGAATCAACGAAAACGAGAAATCAATTTGAATTCGTCACAGCTCATCTCTATGGGCCGCCGGTTCGGATTACATGGAGTGAAATATTATTTACTATAGTATCATTTGTGCACATAAGGAAAATATATATTTTGACAAAACAATTCCGACTACACAGCGTAGGAAAAATCATTGACACGCGTGATTGAAAAATAAGAAATACATGGGGTGGATAAATAACAATATACATGGGTGTGGAATATGTAACTAAGTGAATGGGTCAGAGTTTGAACGGTAGGGTACATGTTATTATCACAGCTAAGAGTACGTATAGCGCTCATCACATCGTGTACCTGATTACATGGGAGAGTGAACGAACTGTAGCGTACATCTTACTTTCCTCTAAGCCATCTGTTACACGCTCAGGAAAGATTTAGTGTGAACTATCTTTAGAAGCGATAAATCATCCACTGCCTGCCTCCATCCGAGAAAAAGGGTAATTAACTGCCAATTACAAAGGTCAAGGATAATTCAACGATTTCTCAGCTGACGGCTCAGCTGTTGTAAGTAAAGCCAACCATTCTCAGGCAGGGCGGGCGTCCATCATCGTTGCCCGATACGGGCATGATTTCCTGCTTCAGATGAGAGGACAGCAGCGATAAACACTCAAGTGTGTTTGATGTTTGCAGCTAGCCTTTGAGATCACGGAACAGCAAACAGATTGGCTTCTAGGAGTCTGCAATTTACAAATGGTATAGTTAAGTGTTTAGAATCATCGAAATGAAACATTGTGATTTTTGTGAAATGATTTCGGCTGAACGTGATCGTTTCTGTCTAAGTGAACATTATACAAATATTACACTGCTTCCTTCCGATGATTCAGAAAGCACATCAATACCCTGTGCATATTACAGACTTCTTCGAAGCCAGTAGGAAATTCAAGTGAAACAGGAGGATGGATGGAGAATTTGATCATACTATACTCGAGATGAGCGTCAGACAAACGCTGACTATCAACCTTCAAACTTTGCAAATAATATGAGATAAACTCTGGATTCATAAATCTTATATTTTTTCTCTCCAGAGTGAATGTGACTTTTAACGAAATAAATGAGAAACATGGAGCTAGTTTTCATCATTGTCAGGTGTGCTCAAGAAAATCGGTTACAAATTTAAGTATACACATTTTCCATAATAGTGTATTGATATAAAATGAAAATGCCCGCCAAAGCGAAGCAAATATCAACATTACACATTTACAATGACAATCATTTAAAGTTGTATATCATCTGAAGAGGAGCCGCAATAGCATTCTGACATTATGAGACTATTAATAGTGTATGTGACTTTGACAGTGCTGTGAGGGCAGTTGGGGGACAGCAATGGCCGTAAATGCGGGAACGTTCACCATTCCTGTTAAATATATGTTTCAGAATCATGGTTGTATTCCAACGAACAAACCACATTTCTATTTGTTTTTAGAGGAGGCATTTTAAGCTATGGAAGGTTGGTAGAAAATGATTTAAGAGTTGAACATTCATATACATAAATATTATTAAGAACATGGTAAACAACCGACAATTCAAACACCAATTGAACGATCTTCTCGCGTTTCCATATTATATTTTGAAATAATAAATTTGGTCCGTCCCTCGTTCAATTTCGATCATGCATTTGTACGGCGTACCATGTTTTTATCAATATAACGTGCGATGATAAAAATGGACCTTGTGTCTCTGTTTCCATTCAAGAAATAAAACATCCGCTCGTTTCGTCAGAGCGTTTTTTTATTCCTTGGATGAATCATGATCATAAAAATCATTCATTATTCCCATTTTCCTTATTAGCCTTCCTGGCTTTAGTGATTAGAGCCCTACAATATGATTATCCTCATTAGTTCATTAGTTGTAATGGACGGTCGTCGCAATACGCTTGAGGGGAATCGGCTCCTCTGGCTTCGAAGTGTTGTTTTGTTAACTCCATTAGTTTCATTATGAAAAAATGATATTTGAAATTTTGTCCCAATATAATTTCTGCTGTATTTTCTATTCGTTTTTGATGGAGGGACCATGTGCATTAGATAATGTTTGCAGGAATGTAATTCATTCCTATATTGGACCGAGTCCATTCACCTGTTACTCTGATTTCACCGTGTCGACTCTACTGATGTCATTCGACAGTGAAGGACATCGTTACTCAGTCTCATGAGAAACTGTATATTATAATTTGAGAGATAATGACTCACCAAACTGTTTGGCATTGACTGGCACGGGTTCGACTCGAACTGATTCCACTGCAAGAGACAATGATGAAGTGGATATGTTACTATCTTTATGCGTTAAATTTGGCGAAATATTTGTAGAAATCAGATTGGACAAAGGACATTCTGAAGAGCCTACATCTCGGAGGCTACATCGTCTTGACTAACTGATAATTATCAAATCCAGCACCTCAACAATCATCAGCCCAGAGTAGCAGGGCCTATTAACGAACAAATTGAAATATTACGATGAAAAAGTAACATTGGAGTTCAGATCATACAGAACTAGCTCGTGGAGGTATGCGTCACCAATGTCAGCAGTAACTGACTGCCACGGGTTCGAAAACTTGCAAATAAAAATCAACTTTCCTAATTTTTGGTGTGATTCTTGGCCGACAAATCTAATTCAGAAGAGCACTATCGTAAAGAGCTACTCACTGCATTGAAAAAGCTAGATGTTAATCGTAAACAGCTTCTCACTGCTTATGGTGGTAGAAAATAGAGTCTGTAACGATCGACTATTTGTATAATTATTATGATTAGATCATTTATTTCCATCGTCTGGCAATGGAATTTAAATTTTTAGGAAATAAATACATTCTTAAACATAAGACATGAAACTTCACTATCAACTGCGCTGCCTGAATCAACGAAAACGAGAAATCAATTTGAATTCGTCACAGCTCATCTCTATGGGCCGCCGGTTCGGATTACATGGAGTAAAATACTATTTACAATAGTATCATCTGTGCACATACAGAAAATGTCTATTCTGACAAAACAATTCCTACTACATAGAGTTGGAAAAATCAGTGACACGCGTGATTGAAAAATAAGAAATACTTGGGGTGGATAAATGACAAAATACATGGGTGTGGAAAATAGCAAGTACATAAGGGGGGACCACGCATGCATGTGGTTAGAGTCCCGAGAACATGGGGTTGGGACATCAAAATGTGCTAGTATATTGTAATTAATAGTCAACATTATTGTACAATGACAAAGATGTGGACGGACGACATGAATTATACCGAAAATATGAATACAATATAGGGTTGGGAAATTGGAAAGCGCTAACATATTGTAAAAATGGGTCTAAACCATTGCATTTACAATGAAGGGGTGAATAGGTGACATAAGTTATACGAAAAATGTTTTACATAAAATACATACCAAACAACTGAATATACAATTTACACACTTCAAGACCGCTAGGAAATGGTTGAATGATTGACAATCAGATTAATACAATGCTGGAGTACAGAAGTCAGATGAATATACTTCTGTTATAGAAGACAAAGCAAAATATTAGCTTATAAGGCAATAATTGTATCATCAAAAATGGTACGGTAATTGTTAGAAATAATTCAATGAATAATATTAAAATCGAGTTAACATTTGTCAAAGGAGAAGCTGCCTATCGTTCCTCGAGAAGACTGAGTTCGTATTTACTTTGACTAAAACGACTGGAACATTTATAACATAGAAATTGACAAAACGCTAGTTAACACTCATGGTGATTGGCAAAGACAATTGTGATCGGTAGCAGCATAGAAAACATATGTGACGTTGGAGTATAAGCGATGAGATGATTTCTCAATATTGCGAGTTATGGTGTTGGTGGTTTCGGACCTGCTCAAGAACAGAATGCATTTTCTGGTTTCTGGTATTATGCATTTAGCTTGTGTTTGTGGGCAATGTTACGATTTTAAATTGATCGGTGAATAGATGTTTATTAGGCCTATTTTTGAAGGACGTGTTGGATTCAAGATTCTTGAGGCTTGTTGGGAGGTAGGTCCAGGATTTTGCTCCAGTGACCGAAAAAGCTCGTAAGGCAGTTTCTGTTTTCCTGTGTTTAACGTGCAGAGTATCATTATTTCTCGTGAATAGATTGTTCTTTTCACTTCGAGAGTATATGTGTCTTTGGCTGCCGGGTGAATGTTTTTCAAGATGATCTTTATGAATTCTGATCGGCTCATGGTGTACCAGTTTGTTGTCAATATTGAGCCACTTACGCACACATGGCCAAATGGACGAGTCACTCGGGTCTAAAGACAAAAGCGAAGCTTGTACTTCAAGGATTTCTCTTACGCCATTGCAAGCCTATTTACATTACAGTGTGGCTCTTGCTGGGCCCACGTTGGGTATATGTCGTGAAATGGGAGCAGGATGTCGACGTGAAGGCGTCTTCAGAGGCGGCCAATTAGTCAGGTTGGATGTGTTCAGACTGACTGACAAATAACAGGATTAATTCATGAGAGGTGTCGTTGCCGCGGGACACAGGCTTTAGCCGCAATGTTGGTTGGGTCGTCTCTATTGCCCTTTACTGCCTGAGGAGCCTCTAATTTCGCCACAGTAGGCAGAGTTGACCAACGGATTCGATTCTATTGTTCCTGAGTACAGTGCCGGGAAGGTAAAATAAACGTGACTGCAATCAAAAGCTCTGAGGAATCACAAACGTCAGCGATATTTTGCTATGAAAGAAATACTATTAAATTGAAACTTAGGTATAGGGGTAAATTCACCATACCAATTGGACTACCACACATTTGTAATTTCTTTCGGCAACATCCATACGTTAATAATACCAATTAATTTTAGAGCAACCCGAAGTTATGAGTCCTTCGATGATAAGATTCTGATAACTATTTTTAGACAGTAGTTACCAACATAACAACTTCTACCACTTCTGAATTTTCCCGCTGGACCCTCCCGGTCCTTATTCTTCACTATTCCGCAAACTTACTCTCAAGTTTCTAGACATGATATCAGTCCTGCAAAAGAACCTAAAGTCTTCGACTTGAGCTCGTTGCATAAACTTCAAACGGTGTGACCTCCTGTATCGAGTATATCTGTGCCTGACGAGACGAAGAGAGACGGACATGATGCGGCCTTATGGTTGTACAACAATAAAGACAGCTGATAAGCAGAGAACAGAGATGAAACCACCTGCTCCTCGCAACGATAGGGGAAATGAAAAGTAAGGCGAGATATATTATAAAATCGACCAAAGGAAAAAACACGTAAAATATTGAGTAGGAACAGGTCAAATGACATCTGAAGGCATCTTATCTTGACAAAGAAGCAGCAGATGTGTGTCCATTTTTGAAGACATCAGCAGCGAACATAGATTGAGTGAGATAGTGAGGCTGACCGCAGATCGCAGCTACAAAGGGAAGTTAAGCGTCTCAAATCACCGGATATGTGACCTGTAGGCGCTCGCGTCCGGAAATTCTACGAGAGCAAGAAGAGCTTTGGAACCCTAAACATTAAATAGAGAAGATGTTTTTTTGCACAACTACCTATGCAAACTCCATCGAGAAATCTTCGTTTGGTCACCTATAGCTGTGATGGGTTGGGAAACATCTGTGTTCAAATAATGATGTATGTGCGTTGCATGTGACGTAATCGTTCAAGCATCATCTCCCGATCAGGTTATCAGGAGATGACTGCGTTCATTCTTTTTCTAAAATCTCCCATCAATTCAGAGGACAGTGCACTGAGAGGACTCCCGTTTGGTGGACTAACCTTCTTGTGGTCTGATAGGAAGAGTATATA
>SDVV010041463.1:0-10434 GCA_016164225.1 Gammarus roeselii | reverse complement strand
CTCCTCGCTAATCACTGCTGGTCTCGGGCTTTTGACTCCTCGCTAATCACTGCTGGTCTCGGGCTTTTGACTCCTCGCTAATCATTGCTGGTCTCGGGCTTTTGACTCCTCGCTAATCATTGCTGGTCTCGAGCTTTTGACTCCTTGCTAATCATCGCTGGTCTCGAGCTTTTGACTCCTCGCTAATCATTGCTGGTCTTGAGCTTTTGACTCCTCGCTAATCATTGCTGGTCTCGGGCTTTTGACTCCTCGCTAATCATTGCTGGTCTCGGGCTTTTGACTCCTCGCTAATCATTGCTGGTCTCGGGTTTTTGACTCTTCTAATCACTGCTAGTTTTGGTCTTTTGACTCCGCTAATCACTGCTAGCCTCAGTCTTTTGACTCCTAGCTAATCACTGCTAGTCTCGGTCTTTCGACTCCGCTGATCACTGCTAGTCTCGGTCTTTTGACTCCGCTAATCACTGCTAGTCTCGGTCTTTTGACTCCGCTAATCACTGCTGGTCTCAGTCTTTTGACTCCTCGCTTATCACTGCTAGTCTCGGTCTTTTGACTCCACTAATCACTGCTAGTCTCGGTCTTTTGACTCCGCTAATCACTGCTAGTCTCGGTCTTTTGACTCCGCTAATCACTGCTAGTCTCGGTCTTTTGACTCCGCTAATCACTGCTAGTCTCGTCTTTGACTACGTAATCACTGCTAGTCCCGGGTTTTGACTCTTCGCTAATCACTGCTGGTGTCGGGCTTTTGACTCCTCATTAATCACTGCTGGTCTCGTTTATTCTTGCAGAAACTTCCTGCATGCAACAATCATCTAGAGAGGACTTGTTTGGAGAACTGTTGATTGGACGCAGTGGTTTGTTGTCATAATTTCCACCTCCAATGATTCAGGGGCTTGTTTCGTGTCATATTGTGGCACTCTTTTTGATGGTATTCTTAGAGATGTACCGATGTATCGGTATCGGGGTATCGGCCCTCTTTTCTGTGGTGATGTTTAATTGGTGGATACCGCAGACACTTCTGGTCACGTAACCACTTCCCACTGCCACCGCGTGTTTGGTAGTCACGAGTGATGGTGGTACTGGGTGTACCTGTTTGGAACCTCATGCTTGGTATGTAACAATGAAGGTTAGGTCCAGAGTCAGACGGTTTGGGATGGTTGTTTGTCTGTTGGATTTTAGATATTTTAACCCATTGCTAAATGATAATGATGATGTATGTTTGTTGTGGTTGGGAGAGGCGTCACCGTGTCCTCAAACCTCATATTTTAGAAAACTGCAGTGCTTGGGTCCAGTAAATTTTTAGTGCATAAATTAATTTGCTGATATTTTTACAATATTATGAATAGGTTCGTTTCCTAAACGTGTATTGATTTGCGTCCTGGAGGCTTCAAACCTAAAGTCGCTGCCCCCTTCCTATCTCCCTTTCAAGGCGCTCGCTGGCATTCCACGGCTGACGATGTGTCTTGGAGATACCTTATCGTGAGCATATCCATTGCTCTTCCTACTTCCTGCAACCTTACTGGACGTTCCGAGCACTGAAGGCTGCTTCGTTTCCACAGTGGGGCAATTCTTACAGCACTAGGAGTTAGAACTTGTACTCTTTAACGAAGGGGTGAATAATTCTGAACTTTTCTAACCAAGTTTTCCCTGCCTTGAGGAGCAGCTTCAAACAGCGTCGACTCTTCTTTGCAGCTTTCGCTGATGTGTGTCCTGCGTTCTTTGATGAATAAATCTATTCTCGCACACGAGCCAGATTTGATCACCTTCATACGTCATGAATTATTGTGTCTTTGATAAGACCCTGAAGTGTGTCTCGGGAATACTCAACGTATGATAAACATGCCATGGCATTCAACTCATGGTAAACAAAAAGAATTGTATTGGTGGCAAATTTTTACCTCTGCGGTAAACCATCAAGTATAAATGTGTCATCTGGTGGAAAGGGATTATTTAATTAATTTTCCCTGAATTATTTGATTTTATTTATCATCAGTATTTAAAACTTCGATCAAATACTCAACCTTGCCCCTTGACCAAGGCATCCTTTGAACGAACATTTGCCTCCGCTATAATTATTTGATTCTATTTTTTGTCAGTATTTGAAATTTCCATCAAATACTCAACCTATTCCCAAAACAATGGCATCCTAACACTTAGCAATTAGCCTTTCTTTCTCAAGAGTGAGTCGTTTGTTGTAGCCAGTGTTTTCTGTTTCCCTCCATTTAGTGCCCTTTGCTCGGCCATCCCCCCTCCCCTGACGGCTCCTTCTGCCCCCCGTCACCCCTGTGCCCTTGGCCGTGGCCCTTCGTTGAGGCGACGGGAGCGCCAAGATTTTTTTTACCGGGTGTTTCCGATACTCTTGCCTGCGGTCAACTGTGGAGCAGTGTGTTCCTTTTTTGCTGACACGACGTACATTTTTACACTAAATGCAACTAGTTACCTCTAGTGAGGTATTTCCTGACAACTCTCTCGTCTATATGGGCACGCAGTTCAGGAACGAGCAGGTAGGGATCCAAGTGTTGGTGTTCATAACACAGGCGCATGTATGTGAAGTGGCGGTGAAAAAGTTTACTGTTGACCACATTTATAAAAATTCCTTAATTTCGATACTTCGCAAAGTTTTGTTTCTCTTTTCGCGGCGTTGTTTTTTCTGCTGTCGTTTTTCTGCTGCAGTGTCCACTTGCGTTGTTTTCATTTTCCTGAGCAACGCAGACGAGGCGTGCTTTTTTTTCCCCTTTTTTGTATTTTCAACTTCTGCAGTATTCTGTGGGCATTCCTCACGATCCACGTCATGGACAAGGTATCATCTCTGCCCTGTCCGACTGACTCTGACCACGGGAACATAACTATGGCAAACATGAGGAATGGTCCCGTGCTAGCTTTTCATTTCTTGTGCTGTATTCGCCATTGGTGCCTGATAATTTCAGTCGCAGACTTCTTTACGGGAGACATAACTAGCAGTAACTTCAGTCACAGATTTCTTACGGGAGACATTACTAACAGTAACTTCAGTCGCAGACTTCTAACGGGAGACATTACTAACAGTAACTTCAGTCGCAGACTTCTTATGGGAGACATTACTAACAGTAACTTCAGTCGCAGACTTCTAACGGGAGACATAACTAGCAGTAACTTCAGTCACAGATTTCTTACGGGAGACATTACTAACAGTAACTTCAGTCGCAGACTTCTAACGGGAGACATTACTAACAGTAACTTCAGTCGCAGACTTCTTATGGGAGACATTACTAACAGTAACTTCAGTCGCAGACTTCTAACGGGAGACATTACTAACAGTAACTTCAGTCGCAGACTTCTTTTGGGAGACATTACAAACAGAAGTAAGAAAACAAAGGACCAGTCGATGGTTTGTGCGAGAGGAATGATATGATGTATTGACGGTCACGGTAGCTTGTATTTCCAATGCCATGCCAAATTATGAGTACTTGGGGTTACATCCTCTCCAGCAGTGTTTCTATTGTTAATAATTACTTCCTGTTCAACAGTTTACAGTCCTTTGGGCAGTCAGAAAACAACTGCTAGCGTTCACAATGTCCGACCAGATATAATGAGTCTTGTTTGGTGACAGTTTTGTGGTAAGGCAGTCTCTTGGTTTCGTTGGAGTTGAATAATAATAATAGACTCTATTGAAGCACTCGATGGTACAATAATGATTACACAGAAACAAGTCTGACAGCATTCCTACCAATACATTAGAATTACGCACCAAAAGAACATACCTGGAGACAAGACAGAGTAGGGCTGACATACGCGACATAGATTCCTGAGTTGAGCTGGCGACAAGCGCGACTGGATACATTAGTATGTCCCTCTCCCACATGCCCGTGTTTATACTAAGGCTCACTTTTCGAGAAGGAAAGCACATAGCCACCTTATCAGGGACGTCTCAGAGCTTGACATCCTCATACGTGCAATAGGCCCGCAACATGGAAAGGCAGACAGATGTCAAACATTATTTCTGTTAATATCGGGATCTTCCTGCACCAGCAGGATTCTGTCCCACCTCTCTATTATTGGAGATAATTTGTATCCCTCATTATTACATAAGGCCTCCAGGAAGGGATTATTAGATTTCATAATACGCTCCTGGAGGCTTTAGGCACTTTTCTAGCTCGTACCTTAAGACAGTCAACATCAAATGCTGCGAATACAAAGCTAGCACTCGTTCTTTTAAGTACATCAACCAACCTCTGGAAAATATCATTGTATGCTACTCTCAGTTTACTGATAGTGGCTCTCGTAAATTTACACCACAATGAGTTACAGTAGAAAGGGTGGCAGTAGGTTTTAAAGAGCTGTATTTTTACATCTGTCGTGCAAAAGTTGAATTTCCCTTTAAGCTGATTGCCAACCGCATTTAATTTCCGTAGTTGCTTAGAGATATCAGCATTGTCACACCGGTCGTTTGTTATTAAGTGACCTAAGTAGGAAAAACTGTCCACATAATCCAACTGAGCGCTATTTAACACATTATTCGTTCGAAACTGGAACCTTTGCATGGTGCGCGGTCTTACTAGCATAATAACAGACTTGCTAGTATTATACTCAATGTCTAGTGTGGCGGCTTCCGCCTCGCATATATTTTACATAATTTGAAGAGCATCCACATGAGAGGCCAGTAGGACCATATCGTCGGCATAGCTTACTGCGTTAATACAGCAGTCGCCAATATGACACCCAGCCCGGCTAAGACGCTCTTGTAAGCTATCTACATACACATTAAACAAAAGGGACGAAAGAAGGCCTCCCTGCCTATTCCATTAGTTGTTCCGAACGGATTTGATGTTGAGTTTCCCCACCGTACCGCACATTGTTGTTGATCGTACCAGTATTTTAGTAGCTTTATGAGGTGCACAGGCGCCCCCTTTTAATTAGTATCTTAAACAGTGCCCAATGATTAACGCGGCCAAAGGCTTTTTTGGCATTTAGAAAACACATATGCATTGGCGAGCCTCTACTGACGAAGAAATTGATAGTTTGTTTTAGGGTAAAACTAGTCATTTCCATTCCATGTTGAGGCTTAAAGCCAAATTGGTTTGATGCTGTCTGTAGACATTCGCCCAGTCTTTTCTAAATCACAATTTTGAGTATCTCCGATGTGGCAGTAGCAATTGATATTGGTCTGTAATTGCCTACCTCAGCCGCATATTTTGTCTTTGCTTTAATAATAGGGCTTACAATTACTTCCACAAGTAGTTTTGTTAGGTAGTTAGACTTAAGACAGCCAGTGAAGAAAATAGACATGACATGCAGAAATTGAACAGGACAATACTTAAAGACTTCTGCTGGTATACCATCCTTCCCTGCAGCTTTTCCATTTTTTTATCTCTTGACCGCTATTCTAAGCTCCCACATATTGACTTCATCATCATTATCATTGCTTCCCTGGTTAAGAGCCTCATCAACAATCTACGAGTCAGCATCGTTGTTAATACTGTTCATTAGTCCATCAAAGTGGTGGCGCCACATCTCAGCAATATTTCCCTCCCCTGTTATACCATTCACACATTGAGAAACAGAGCTATCTTTCGGTTTCAGATTTTTCATTTATTTCCAGAAATCGATCATCCGCCCATTTATTATTTTCTCACAGAAACTAGTTGCACGCAATTTGTCCTCGTGTTTCTTACAGAAGCAAAGTGCGTATTTACAGACAGCATCCCTTGCTATTGGCATGACGGAACAACCTTCAGCAGCTCCTTTACTGGATGTTACAACCGCTGCTCTGGCATTGTTCACATGGTTAGTTTGTGTGGAGCATCCTCGAACAATTCCACATAGGAGTTAAATTAGTATTTATGCGATGCATCGTCTCAGGGATTCTAGACGTTGTAATTTTCATGTTCGCTGTCAGCATTTTCCACGGTGGTTGCTAAGAAACTGCCTATTCACTATTGAATACGATGCCTAACTCTCCGTATTCCAGTATGTGTTTGCATCAGTAACATAGTAGTGTAATACCGATGATGATGATAAAAGAGTACTCTGTTGGTCTGTATTTAATTGAAGGCTGGTCGAGACCTCGTATGTTCGGTGGTCTGGACTATTCGTGGTTCGTTGATCTCTCTGTTGGAATGGTGAGCATTCGTTCCTATTGGACTGGGTCTAATTACCAGGGGCTCCGCTCCAGTTCACTCCACCACAGCATTTCAAGTCATGTTGGGACCTTGGAACCTAAGACATCTCGTCCCCACCTTGGTCTATGTGTCGTCGGGTCTGACTTGCATTGATAATCAATTGGTGACTTTTCAAGTGTGGAGAACAGATCATTTGTTTTGTTAAGCAGCGGTGGGTTTGAGTAAGGCATCCACATTTGCATACTCCCACGTGGTCGTATGCTTGAAAGGCACCCACACTTGCACACTCCCATGTGGTCGTATGCTTGTAAGGTATCCACACTTGCACACTCAAATGTGGTCGTATGCTTGTAAGGCATCTACACCTGCACACTCCCATGTGTTTGTATGCTTGTAAGGCATCCACACTTGCATACTCCCATGTGGTTGTATGCTTTTAAGGCATCCACACTTGAACACTCGTGTGGTCGTATGCTTGTAAGGCATCCACACTTGCACACTTGCCATGTGGTCGTATGCTTGTAAGAGATCCATATTCAAACACTCCCATGTAGTTGTATGCTTATAAGGCATCCACCATTGCACACTCTATGTGGTCGTATGCTTGTAAGGCATACACACTTGCACACTCCCATGTGGTCGTATGTTTGTAAGACTCCCACACTTGCACACTCCCATGTGGTCGTATGCTTGTAAGGCACCCACACTTGCACACTCCCATGTGGTCGTATGTTTGTAAGACTCCCACACTTGCACACTCCCATGTGGTCGTATGCTTGTAAGGCACCCACACTTGAACACTCATGTGGTCGGATGCTTGTAAGGCACCCAAACTTGCACACTCCCATGTGGTCGTATGTTTGGAAGACACCCACACTTGCACACACCCATGTGGTCGTATGCTTGTAAGGCACCCACACTTGCACACTTCCATGTGGTCGTATGCTTGTAAGGCACCCACACTTGCACACTCCCATGTGGTCGTATGCTTGTTTTCAGTTTTCAGGTGTTAGACTCGAATATTGAAATGCTAGCCACAACAGGTTCGACAAGTTTTAATTTACCGAAAGGTGAAACAAAAAACACCTGAAGTTTCATTTCTTATAATAGATAGCTACCTTGACTATTTGATGAATAATAGTCGTAACAAGCATTTTAGAAAAATCGGAATTTGCAAGATGGGTCATCTTACTAGTGAGGAACAGCGTGTTTTGATTGTTTAACAGAAAAAGCTACTCGAATAACTCTAACCAAATTGAAAAGAACATTACCAAGGAATACAACATGGATGTAAAGTATAAGACTGTCAGCAATGTGGTCAGCAGAATGCCAGCATACTTAACAATACAACATGGATGTAAACTATAAGACTGTCAGCAATGTGGTCAGCAGAATGCCAGTATACTTAACAATACAACATGGATGTAAAGTATAGGACTGTCAGCAATGTGATCAGCAGAATGGCAGTATACTTAACACAAAGGAGAGTTACTCGGGACGCTCAAATCATTCAAGATAAGAAGATAACATCGTCAATTTGGACAATAACATCCAAGAAAGTCTATGACGAGGTGTTAGGGATGTGGCTGCTGAGGCAGGGATCAGTCGTGAGTCTGTCAGGAGCATCCTAAAGGTTGATCTTAGACTAACGTCTCACAAACTACCGACATCACATCAGCTTTGGAGCAATGACAATGGAAAAATATTATTATTTTGTCGACGTATTAATGAATTGTCCGAAGAAAGACGGTTAAATGCGGCAACACTTTAGTGAAGATGCAGATGCGGTGAAATGTACGCAATGTGAACACTGAAACATATATCCAAATGCTAGATATTGAAATGTCGTGTCTACATTCATTTTGATGTTTGGGCTCCAACAAGATGTTACAACTTCACTCACATCTTCGCCCACAAAGTTTTTCCTGAGAATCCGCTTCGTCTACATCGTTTCACATCAATATGACTTCTCGTCGCCAGCTAGACTCCCTGGCGTTTCTCGTCTGGATTAGTTTATCTGGGGATATGTTAAACATAGGGTATTCAAAGCTAAACCTAACACTATTAATGCCACCCTTTAGGTAAGTTATCCGAGACGAAAACTCTGCCATTGACCAATGAAGTTCTTGTTGTAGCAATCTCAATTTTCCGAAAACGGGTAGACTGCTGTTCTCAGCAACAGCGGTCATTTCGAGCACTTGATATAAAGCAAATAAAAGGTCAGGACATATCCTTCCATGTGGTTCCTGTTACACCTCTCTACCTCAATTATGTTTTCAGTTATGAGCGGTCATTCTTTTCTCTGTCTATAAGACATGCTGGATGAACTGAGCTCTATCATCGCCTGCTAGCTTGCTGGTCCATTGCTTTCTCATTCGATTTCTTTCATGACTTGTCGCCGGTCACGCTTGCCTTGACATTCACGGGTAAGCAAGGTGGTAGCATGGATACGACAGCTACTTCATTAGGACCGACCTTGGCCGTGTCTGCCAAAGTAGCGACCTCACCGCTGCAGTGTTCTTGTATGCTAACAAGCTCCTGCCGTGTGTAGGGGCTGGGTGTTTTTATGTCATTGATACCTTTCTTGCATTCCCCTCAAATGACACACGCCCTCCTTTGAACTGCTTCAAGATCTTCGCAACCGTGGACATCTAGGGCAAGGTTACGGACTTCAGGGCAGTCGTACGCGCTCTATTCCTTGGTGCTGGAAGGAACAGAACTTGTAGATTTGAGCGTATTTTCTCATTTGTTTCAGTTGTCGAACACTTCCGATCACATGTTAAATTTTTATTCTCTGCTGTTGCCATGTGTAAATAGGTCTGTAGACGATGTCGTCCTGCTCTCTCTGGTACAAATACTTATGTTTTATAAATTGTTCCAATCTATCCGGAAAATAGTTTCGTTGTAGAATTATAAATGTTTTCGTATTTGATAAGTTGGCACCCGAAATCATTATCATAGCTAACGAAGTCTCCTGAAGCGTCAACTCTCGGGACTTATTACTACGTTTTTCACGACGCTTCGAAACTGATCTAAGACTCCGGCTCTCCTGCTCCTTAAGCTTGAGGAATCCCGCTACTGCGAACTGTTATGGCCACCTTTATCGGACGAAAAGAGCCGCGGCTCCCACCATTACTGGCCACAGTAACTGTAGTATTGGTGTGTTCATGGTGCGCACTGTGGGGCCATCGTGCCGAATGCGAGGTGGAACATGATACCAGTATACACTGTTAGACCATCGTGTCGTATGCATGGTGTGCATGATACCAGTGCACACTGTGGGGCCATCGTGCCGCATGCGAGGTGAGGCATGATACCAGAATACACTGTTAGACCATCGTGTCGTATGCGTGGTGTGCATGATACCAGTGCACACTGTGGGGCCATCGGGCCGCATGCGAGGTGTGCATGATACCAGTGTACACTGTGAGGCCATCGTGTCGTATGCGAGGTATGCATGTTATGAGTTTCTGTCTATTAACCTCCTTATGAATTATTTTTGGTGTGATACAAAATAAAACTCACAATTGCTACGGTTCTTTAATCAGCGGGTCAGTGAAATCCTAACATACTTTACTGAAAATGAATCTAATGGCATACACCAATACTCAACTTTAGGTCCTTCTGCCGTGGCCGCCGGTGTTCGTCTGGTGTTGTCCGCTCCCCCCCGGCTAACTGTTCCCAATCACTCAAAATTATACAAAAAGGGGAGGCACCTCGCGTTAATGTCTGAGATTGGAATTGTCCAATGAGAGCAGCTCTACCGTTTGCTAACTGCTAAAGGACGTGTCCCCTGGTTTACTTGTGACCCATTGGCACCCAAGTCATTTTAGCCGTTTTAGAATAAACACATGGCCTGCATGTAATCCTATAGCAGGCACCAAAATGCTTTGGGGTGGATGGATGCTTATTCATCTTATAGATCATTAACACTTTATTTTAGTATTTTAGTATTTCTTCTTGCTTGGGCTCTATTATTTTTCTCTGCCCTTTTTTCATGGTGATGAATTTTAAATTTGTTATCATTATTATTATATGTAACGAGGTTGGTTGAGAGAAGGTGACCCAGGGAGAGGAGGTACTCGTGGGATCCGCGGGACTCGAGGACCCGGGGTTTCGGTAGCCCGGGGGACTTGGGAGACCGGGTGGATTTGGGGTGGTCCACTTGGATCTTTCTGGGGCCCTTTGGGACTCCCTTGAGACCCTTTGGGAGCCTTTTGAGAAACTGTGGGACCCTATAGAGGCCCCTCTGAATCCTGGAACCTCTGCTCCCCCTCCCAGCGCTGTAAAACCCTTACACAGAAAAATGTTTGTGCGATGGATGAGTAGAACAATTAAC
>SDVV010041462.1:0-10434 GCA_016164225.1 Gammarus roeselii | reverse complement strand
ACATAAGTTTTCAATTTTGTTACATTTTCTTATGATTTCTCACATTTTTTTACACTTTCTGATATATTTTCAAACAGCCTCCACGCCCCCTTACAGTTATTTTTTCAATTTGTGCAAAGATAACATCTTCCAATTGTGTGTTGCAGTTTGATTTATTTCATTTCATGTTCATAAATTGTATACCTATCACTTTTTTGCAGATCTTCAAATTTTCTTACATTTTTTACATTACAAAGTTCACATTTTCTTACATTTTTATAAATTTTCTAACATTCACTAACATTTTCTTAAATTTACTAACATATTATACATTTTCTCCCGTTTTCAAACTTTTTTTTCCTTTTTCCTGTATTTCCTATGGTTTTCAATTTTTTACTACCATTCTATTACATTTTCCGAATTTGTCTTACGTACCTATACAAACGTTTTTACATAATTCCTTCATTATTATTTCATTTAATTGCCTGAAAATATACATTTTTTTTAAATTTCCTACATTGTAGTTTATTTTCTAACGTTTTCTTTTGTTATCTTGCATTTTCTCAGATTTTCCATTCCTTTAATTTACCTACTTTTTCCTACTCTTTCTTACGTTTTCTTACATTTTCTTCAGTTTTCCAAAGAAATGCTAACATTTTCTAGCGCTCCAGGTAGTTTGTTTCATTTTCGTGCATTCTCATACATACACTTATATAGTTACATATTGTTGATTGTTCGTTCATTTGCTAACATTTTCTCACATTAGCTTACAATTTCTTCATTCTCTTTCACTTTCTTGCACTATCTTGCATTAGCAAACATTTGTTTACTTTCTCATTAATCTTCTTGCATCTTCTTATATTATATTTTTATTCTTATTCCGTTACAGTTGTTACATTCATCTTCCTACACCTTTTTACATTTCCTTCATTTTCTTTACATGTTTCGATTTCCTTACATTTTTGAGGACAGAGTAGATTCGCGTGTTCTGCACATGGTGAGGATGGATGAAGGGCGATTGGTTAAAAGGGTGATGAAGTCGGAGGTGTGGTCGCTGGTTATGAGGTAGCCCGAGGTTTAAGTGGATGAATAGTGTGAAGCAAGCATTAGGAAGGAGAAACTTGAGTGTGGAGGTAGCGAGAGAGCGTGCGATGAATTGGGGTGATTGCTTATTTAACGCTGCCCTGATGGGCAGCGGAGAGGATTCGGCCTCTTGTCTGCATCTGTCTCTTTCATATTCTTATCATTAGAAACATTTTCTCACATTTTCTTTCATCTCGCATTTTCCTTGAGCTTTCATAATTTCCAAGGAAACTTTTCCATTAATTATTTACATTTTCAATCATTTTACTTCTTTTACACTTACTACATTTTCTTTAAATTTATTCTTATTTCAGAAGTTTCTTTCCGTTTTCTTCAATTCCCTTACATTTTCTATTTACTTACATCTACAGACTTTTTCTTACTTTTCTGACATAGTCTCAATTAAAAAAAAATAATACCTTTTATGTCATTTTCTAACATTTTATATAGTGTTACATATCTATATATTGGTGCAAAATCGTTAATCTGCTTACTTATCTTACATTATCATGCAAATTCTTACATTTTCATACATCATCTTACATTGTCTCTTCATTTTTACATTTTCTTTCACTTTCCTACATTTTCTTACATTTTCTTACATATCTTACATTTTCTTACAGTTTCTTACATTTTCTTGGTCTTTCTTACAATATCTTACATTTTCCTGCATTTTATTTTATATCTTGTTCCCATAAATGATCATTATTATTCATACATTTTCTTAGACCTACATGTTATTACATTTTCATATTTTTCCACAATCTCTCACATTTGCTGGTGTCATGTAATTTCCTTACATTTTCTCATATTTCCTTACGCTTTTGATACTTATTATGTTAAGTTGTCCCATATTTCCATTTATATGGTGCAGTGTATTTACTTACACTTTTATATTTACCCACGTTTACTACTTTTCATACATCTCCTTACATTTGTCTCACATATTACCATTTCTCGATTTTCTACTATCCCCCACATTTCCAATCGTTCTCTTACATTTTTTCGCATTTTCTTACATATTCGTAGATTTTTTTTTTGTATTTTCTTATGTTTGCTCACATTTTCTTGCATATCTTACTTTTTCCTACACTTTCATACATTCGCATACATTCTCGTACTTTTTTTACTTTTACGAGCATTTGCATTAACGGTTTTACATTTTTGGTATTTTCTCATGTTTGCTTAAATTTTCTGATATTTTACATGATAATACATTCATTTACCTCTCCTTACATTTGTGTAACTCATCTTAGTTTTTCCTCCATTTTTTACAACTACTCACATTGTCTTGTACATCATAGTTCCTTACATTTTCTTGCCTTTAATTATATATGCTTAAATTTTTATGAACTTTTTGAAGATAGGCTAACATTTTCATACGCAACAATTTTTTTTCACATTTTCCTATATTTTCTTCAATTTGCTTACAATATCTTACATTTTCTTTTCTTTTTATACACGTAACATTATTTTTGCACACTTTCTATCATTTCCTTACATTTTTTTACGTTTCCTCACATTTTCTCACATTTATTAACATCTTCTTCTATTTTCGTTTCATACATTTCCCCTTCCCCTACATTTTCTTACATTTTCTATACATTTTCTTGACTTCTACTACATTTTCAAACATTTTTCTGCATTTTCTTATATTTTTCACATTCCTTAAAATTTTCTTACATTTTCTAACTTATTTTATAATTTTCTTACACTTTTTTACATTTCCTTAATTTTTTAATATTTTATAAAAATAAATTACATGTCTGTACATTTTCTTACATTTCCTTATATTTCCCCATATTTTTAGCTATTTCTCGTGTAATTGATACCCTTTTCTACATTTTCTAGCATTTTTGACATTTTCTTACATTGTTTTACATTATGTGACATTTTCTTGTATATTCTTATTTTTTTAGATTTTTGACATTTCCAAACATTTTCTTTAAATTTTAAACATTTTCTAACATTCTCTTACAATTGCTCACATTTTTTTCCATTTTCTTACATTCTCTAACACTTTCTAACATTTTCTTACATTCTCTAAAATTTTCTCACTTATGAGGTATTTTCTCCTGTTTGTTTAAATTTTCTCACATTTTTTACGTGTACTTACATTTTCTTACATTTCCATTCGTTTTCTCACTTTTTTTCACAGCTTACATTTTCTTATATTTTCAAACACTGTCTCACGTTATTACATTTTCCTACAATTACCTACATTTTCTTACTTTTCTACATATTTACATCCTGCATTTTACTACATTATCGGATTTTTTTTACATTTTCTTGCCTGTTCTTAGGAATTTCTTATACTATTCATACATATTCTAACATTTTCTTACGCTTCATTACATTTTCTTACTTTTCTTACATTTCGCAAAATTGTCGTATTGCTTCATACATTTCATACATTTTCATACATTTTCTCACATATCTAAATTTCTTACATTTACAAAATTTTATTTTATTTCCTTATATTTTCTTGCTTTTTCCTACATTTCTCACGCTTTCTTACGTTTTTTTTTACATTTTATTACTTTTCTTATTTTTTTTTACTTTTTCTTAGGTTTTCTTACATTATGTTACATTTTACTATTTGCTTCCGTTTTCTGTTATATCCTTACATTTTCTCTTTTTTTATCATATAGCTAAGCTACTACGTTTCATACAATTCCAAACATTTTCATATATCTTAAAATAGCTTACATTTTCATTCATATTCTTACATTCCTCACATTTTGTATCGTCTATGCTTGCTTACACTTATTATTATAAACGTAGATTTTCAAATATTCTCCAACACTTTCAAACATTTGCCTACTATTTCGTACATTTATAGACATTTTCATTATTTTTTTTATATTTTCGTTCATTTTCTTACTGTTCCCTACCTTTTCTTATAATTCATAGATTTATACGAATTCAAACATTTTCTTACATTTCCCAACATTTACTAACATTTTATAACATTTGCTTACATTTGCTCTCATTTTTTTCCATTTTCATGCGTTTTCTTACACTTTCTTACATTATCGAACACATTCAGTGTTTGCTTACATTTCCTCACATTTCATACATTGTCTCACATTTTTTCAAATTGTCATTAATTCGCTTCAATGTTTTCAGCTTTTTTAGTTTTACTTACATTTTTTCATGTTCTGACATTTTATCTGATTGTCGTATATTTTCTTACACTCTCTTACATTTGCTTACACTTTCTTACAACTTCGTATAGATGTAGGAAATGTAGGAGAATATAATAAAATGAAATAATATCTAATTAAATGTAAAAACATGTAATAAAATATCAGAAAATGTTAGAGTGTCAGAAAATGTCAGAAAATATTGGAAGAGGTGAGAAATTGTAACAAATGAATGAATTGTAGGGAAATGTAAGAAATTGGTAGAAAATGTAAGAAACTATACGAAAATATTAAAAATGTAAGCAAACAAAAAATTATACCGGAAATGTATTACAACGTAAAAAAATAGGAATATGTACGAAGAGGTAAATAAAGTAAAGAAAATGTACGAAAATGTAGTAAATGTAAGGAAATGTAGGCAATGTATCCAAAAAAAATCTAATACTTTTTTTATAATTTCTCACATTTTTGTATTTTCTTATGTTTTCTAACATTTCCTACAATTACATTACAATTACATTACATTTCCTAAATTGTCTAAATTTTTCTTACATTTCTTAAATTTTCTTACATTTTCTTACATTTTCGTTTATTTTCTTACATTTTCTTACATTGTTAACAGTTTCTTAAATATTCTTACATTTTCTTACATTGTCTAACACTTTCTTACATTTTCATTCATTTTCTTACATTTTCTTACATTTTCCTACATTTTCTTATATAAGCTTGCATTTTTCTACAGTTTCATACAAATTCTAACTGTTTCTTACATTATTTAACAATTTTTTACATTTTCTGATATATCTGAATGGCCTCAATTATCTTTTATATCCCTACAATCTCCACATTTTCTTACATTTCATAGCACTTTTTGCATTTGCTTACTTTCATTTCTTCCGTACATTTTCTTAGAATTACCTAAATTTTCATAGATATATATCTTTTATGTTTGTTTACATTTTCTAATATTTTCGTATATTTTCAAATATCATCTTACAAAAATGTAAGAAAGTGTGAGGAAATGTAAGCAAGTTATAAAAATTATGCGATATTTCAAAAGGTGTGCAACGTAAAAAAATACTAAAATGAAAGAAGAAACTGTAAAACAATGTATGCAAATGTAAGAAAATGTAAACAAATAAAATAAAATGCGTAGGAAAGATTAAGTAAGAAAATGTGAGAAAATTTAAAGAATATGTAAAAAATGAAAAAAAAACGTAAGTAAATAAATATAAATATTCGCATACAAATGAAAATGTAAGAAAATGTAAGAAAGTTAGGAAATGTTATTAAAGTAAGGAAATAGAACATGGAAGAAAATATAAGAAAATGTAAGAAAAGAGTACATTTATACATTTGCTTACATTTACATACATTTTTTTAGTTCATTACATTTTCTTACATTTTTTTACATTTCCTTACATTTTCTTGAATTTTTTTAGATATGTGTTCAGTTATTTACATTATCTTACATATTTTATCTAGCATTTTATTTCAATTTTCATAAATGTTCTGACATTTTGTTTCGCATTTTCTTGCCTTTTCTTACGTTTTATTCCTTCAATCTTACATCTTCTTCAATCTTACTTACATTTCCTCACATTTTCGAATTTGTACAAAAAAATCCTTACATTTTCTCATAGTCTTACACTTTTGTAGATTTTCTTACATTTTCTTTCATTTGATTAACATTTTTTAACATTTCCCCACATTTATCAGCTAGCTCCTATAAAAAAAAAAAAAAATCCCTACATTTTCTCCCTTTTTTTCAATTTTCTTGCATATTCATAAACTTTTTCACATTTGCATACTTGTTTTTATTTTTTCTCATGCTTGCTTACCTTTGATATTATTTTCGTGAATTTTCAAATATTACCATACTTTTTCTAACATTTACTCACATTTTCCTAATTTTTCATACATTTTCTTACATTTTCGTGCATTTTCATACATATTCATGCATTTTCATACATTTTCTGGCATTTTTGCATTTCCTTGCATTTGCTAACATTTTTTTACACCATATAATTTCTCACATATTATTACATTTTCTCACACCGCTGGTACTTTCTAGTGTTTGATGTAAGCAAAAGAATTTAAGTTTCTTACATTTTCTTATATTTTTTACGTTTTCTTACAATTTCTCACATTTTCTTACAACATTAGTTCAAATGCCATTAACTGTTAGAAAATTTCAACAATATAATAATGCATAGTGAAAAGCGTAAGCATTTGTAAACTAAATGTAAGAAAATATAAGAAAACGTAAGAAAATTGACCAAATTTTAAGAAAATTGAAGAAAATGTAAGAAAATATTAGAAATTGTAAGAAAATTTTAGGAAATGTAAGAATATGTAAGAAAATGTAAGAAGTGTAAGAAAATTTAAGAAAATGTGCGAAACTGTAAAGAAATGGAATAAAATAAAATAAACTGTAAGAAAAATTATGAAAATGTAAGAAGATAAAGGAAATGTAAGAAAATGTAATAAAATGTGATAAAAAGCAATCAAAAATCTGAACAATTAATAAGATGTAACAAAATGTGATAAAATGTAATAAAATGTAAGAATATGTAAGAAAATGGGGGAAAATATTAGAAAATGTATGAAAATTAGCGAGCAAAACTAAACATATGAATCACGTTCTCCAGCCATTGCATGGCATCATAAATACACATCAAATAGGCAAGGAATCCAATTCACAGGCCGTACTATTGATAACTTTGCTTTGCGTCCGGCGGTGCGACTTAATGCGCATCAGCTGCAGCAAGTCTCTAACCCTCCCCCCGCAGACGCTCTCTAATGAAAGCCGTAACTTGGGTCTCGACTTGATGTAAAGCCTACCATTAGAAGGTCCAGTTGCATCAATGACTTTGGTTGGAGGTAATTTGGAAAATGATCCCTGATGGAATAACACACCAAGGAACGCAACGCCATTCGACAATTTCAAAATAGTTATATAGCAGTTGAACTGCTAGAATTTCAAAACAGTTAAATAGCAGCTGAACTCACGAATTTATGAAAATTCGCCGATAGTACCGACATCAGTTGCAATGACAAATACAACACATGACAATCACAACACATGACAATCACAACACATGACAATCACAACACCGAATATCACCGGAATTATTTTGCATAGTTTACACAAAAAATCTGATGTTAACCTTAAATCAGTGCAAACACGTCTTGAACATGACTCCTTCCAATCATTTATGGTCCAACTGAAAACACTTGCATTGTCCTAATTATCTTTCACTTGCGTAGTCTATAAAGCTTGATAAAGTAGCATAGGCTACCGTTAAACTATTCGTTACCTTCTGTCGTGTCGAAGAAAATCAAAAGCATGTGTGTAGGAACACATGCAGTTGTCATGTATAATTTCATTACGAGTAATGATCACGATTTGGGTTCTAGAAACTAT
This sequence comes from Gammarus roeselii, assembly GCA_016164225.1. Classification (NCBI taxonomy): domain Eukaryota; kingdom Metazoa; phylum Arthropoda; class Malacostraca; order Amphipoda; family Gammaridae; genus Gammarus; species Gammarus roeselii. Next base: position 2,799 of record SDVV010041462.1, on the reverse strand, counting down.
TTGCGTTCTAGCAAATATGTTATCGTCTGAGCCTCAGACCCTAGACCATAGACCCGTCTAGTGTCGCCCGAGCCTCAGACCCTAGACCATAGACACGTCTAGTGTCGCCCAGGCCTCAGACCCTAGACCATAGACACGTCTAGTGTCGCCCGAGCCTCAGACCCTAGACCATAGACCCGTCTAGTGTCGCACGAGCCTCAGACCCTAGACCATAGACCCGTCTAGTGTCGCCCGAGCCTCAGACCCTAGACCATAGACACGTCTAGTGTCGCTCAGGCCTCAGACTCTAGACCCTAGACCCGTCTAGTGTCGCCCGGGCCTCAGACCCTAGACCATAGACACGTCTAGTGTTGCTCCAGCCTCAGACCCTAGACCATAGACACGTCTGGTGTCGCCCGGGCCTCAGACCCTAGACCATAGACACGTCTAGTGTTGCTCGAGCCTCAGACCCTAGACCCTAGACCCGTCTAGTGTCGCCCGGGTCTCAGACCCTAGACCATAGACACGTCTAGTGTCGCCCGGGCCTCAGACCATAAACCCGTCTAGTGTCGCCCGAGCCTCAGACCCTAGACCATAGACACGTCTAGTATCGCCCGGGCCTCAGACTCTAGAACCTAGACCCGTCTAGTGTCGCCCGGGCCTCAGACTCTAGACCCTAGACCCGTCTAGTGTCGCCCGGGCCTCAGACCCTAGACCATAGACACGTCTAGTGTCGCCCAGGCCTCAGACTCTAGACCCTAGACACGTCTAGTGTTGCTCGAGCCTCACCCCCTAGACCCTAGACCCGTCTAGTGTCGCCCGGGTCTCAGACCCTAGACCATAGACACGTCTAGTGTCGCCCGGGCCTCAGACCCTAGACCATAGACACGTCTAGTGTCGCCCGAGCCTCAGACCCTAGACCATAGACACGTCTAGTGTCGCCCGGGCCTCAGACTCTAGACCCTAGACCCGTCTGGTGTCACCCGGGCCTCAGACTCTAGACCCTAGACCCGTCTAGTGTCGCCCGGGCCTCAGACCCTAGACCATAGACACGTCTAGTGTCGCACGAGCCTCAGACCCTAGACCATAGACACGTCTAGTGTCACCCGAGCCTCAGACCCTAGACCATAGACCCGTCTAGTTTCACCCGGGCCTCAGACCCTAGACCCGTCTAGTGTCGCCCGGGTCTCAGACCCTAGACCCTAGACCGGTCTAGTGTCACCCGGCCCTCAGACTCTAGACCCGTCTAGTGCCGAACGGGCCTCAGACCCTAGACCCTAGACCCGTCTAGTGTCGCCCGGCCCTCAGACCCTAGACCCGTCTAGTGTCACCCGGGTCTCAGACAATTACTGTCTGAGACCCGGGAGACCCTAGACCCGTCTAGTGTCGCCCGGGTCTCAGACCCTAGACCCTAGACCCGTCTAGTGTCGCCGGGGCCTCAGACCCTAGACCCATCTAGTGTTGCCCGGGTCTCAGACCCTAGACCCTAGACCGGTCTAGTGTCACCCGGGCCTGAGACCCTAGACCCTAGACCCGTCTAGTGTCGCCCGGGTCTCATCAGTGAACATAACTTGTCACACGTCGGCCTTGATGTGTCTTCCAGTTCATTAAACTCTCGACTTTTTGAGTCTGTGAGTTAAATGTCTTTCTGCGGACTTTTGATGTCGGCATAGTTTGAACTCTTTAACGATCGGCTTCATGTCGTGTTGGGAACTTCGAGGAGCCTGTTTCATTACAGTCACGCTTAGATGCATGCCCCGTCTGCCGTGACACTTGAATCATGACTTGGCGGTGTACAGCATGACAACACGATCAGAGCAGTACAACACGATCAGATCAGGGGTTCATGTACAACACGATCAGAGCAGGGGTTCATGTACAACACGATCAGAGCAGTACAACACGATCAGAGCAGGGGTTCAATAGCGAAGGGGTCATTCAGAAATCTCTTCACGTTGTCAACATTGCTAAGTCATACGAAGAGATGCCTTAACCTGCTTGAGAAAAAACAGCTTCATTTAGTTCCCTAATTACAACTTGCTTGTTATTAGCGTGGGCTCCTCAACAACACAAAAACACGTACGAATTGAGAACAGAACAACAGATTGGTGTGTAAACAATACTGAAATACTGCCATAGGGTGTGATAAGGGCACATTTCCATTGAAAAAGAAGGACGGGATACATATGATATATTGCAAATTGACATAAGGCTTTTAGCGTGGGGAGTGAATATAATTATTGAACGGGTAAAAGGATTAAGAGAGTATGAAAAGACTACGAATTTTAGTTTGCTTGTTATCGATTGCCTGACAGGGGACTCCATTCAAGATGATTATAGGTGACGGGGAAATTGCATCAATTTTATATCAAGTCGTTTCTGGTCCCAACTACAAAAATTGTGAGAAAACACTTGGGAAAACTTATTGAAGGAACTGTTGGCGCTTGAAAGTATATTGTTGCAACAGAACATATTCTGACAGCCACGAGATTATTTGGTTCCGGCAACACCAGAACAAGTCCCACGCCCTTATTGTCGCGGTACATAATAATACTCTTCCCTGAACCGGCAGTTGCGGTACATAATAATACTCTTCCCTGAACCGGCAGTCGCGGTACATAATAATACTCTTCCCTGAACCGGCAGTCGCGGTACATAATAATACTCTTCCCTGGACCGGCAGTCGCGGTACATAATAATACTCTTCCCTGAACCGGCAGTCGCGGTACATAATAATACTCTTCCCTGGACCGGCAGTCGCGGTACATAATAATACTCTTCCCTGAACCGGCAGTCGCGGTACATAATAATACTCTTCCC
>SDVV010041461.1:0-10434 GCA_016164225.1 Gammarus roeselii | reverse complement strand
AAATATATACATAAAAAATAAAAATTCATCTGAAAAAAGTACGTGAACGTATCTGCAACCGACCCTAAAAATGTTCATCAAATATGTATCTTTAACCATAAATAAATATGTATAAAATAAATCTTGTTTCATTGTCTACAGAATAAATCATCTGAAAAAATCCGTGAACGCATCTGCAGCTATTTTTGCCTCAACATTGGACCTTGTAGACTCTCGGAAAAAATATATACATTAAATAGAAAACAGTCATTTCCTTTCAAAAACTCGTAACGACCGCACATCCAGAGATAAAATTGCTTATTGTCATAGCTAAATTGAGACGCACTTGAGTAATTGTCTCTATGTGGTTACAGACCCTATAAGCAATTACCAGAATAGAAATAAATAAACCTACAAATACAATGTCCGAGATATACAGCGACTGAGTCAGACACATTAAGAAATAATATACATCCTGCCCAAAAATTTGCGTTCTCGCGCCGCAAATTATGACCTATCTTATTCCTTCACATTTGGGTTTTGTACCCCTAATTATGGGCTATCTAATTCCTTCACATCCGCGTTTTGTACTCCCTAATTAAGCCCTATCTAATTCCTCCACATCCGCGTTTTGTATCACCCCAAAAATTTGGGTTCGTGTAGTACCCCAAAAATTTGCGTTTTGTACCCCTATTTAAGCCCTATCTATAATCCTTCACATTTGCGTTTTGTATCACCCCAAAAATTTGCGTTCATGTAGTACCCCAAAAGTTTGCGTTTTTGTACCCCTAATTAAGACCACCTATAATCCTTCACATTTGCGTTTTGTATCACTTTACACTACTAATACTATAGAGTGGTTGTTGAGCTGTTAATTCATCGGCCTCTATTAAGGTTGAAAATTCAGCTACGATTGTGAAACGGCGAGAAAAATGATAAGGCGATAACAAATCATCATTGGGCAAGTAAAATAATTAGTCTAACTCTTTTAGTCTTGACTTAAAGACTGGAAGAGAGAATTTTGACGGTAAACATGAGTTAGCGAGTTCCATGTTCTAACACAGATGAAGTTGATACTGGATTTGGCTTTGGATCTATTACAACGGGATATAACAAGGTTACTCGCATTTCTCCTCAAACGATTGCGCGCATCCGAGACTTTTCTAAATGAATTGCATAGGTATTGATCATTGGGGCCCTACAATTGTAAACACAAGGTAGGCTCCAATGAATCGGTGACCTATCATGCGGTCGCTGGCTTCTTAGAATAATCTTGATACAAGAATAATTAGATAACAACAACAAGGAATCGTTTACGATCAAAATTTAACTTTATTTTAATATTATAATACATTACAACAACAATAACTGGAACCACAACCAACTGCAGCGAACTGCCCTTCGGTAACCACCCCATTGCTTTCCAGAGGAACGATCGACTGGCAGACTACAACAGCGTCGCCATCGAGGTCAGTTCAACCAGTCCCCTTGGGCGTCTATTCTGAAAGAGAGGAGGGGTCGCAGCTGAACTGATACCACAACAGTTGGACTGATTCCCCCCCCTCCCACCTGGTCAATTTTTGTGTCCCTGGATATGCATCTGGCCCTATTAGTCCAGTCTGGGGACTCGCTAGTGCCTTAATACAAGAGGCACAAATGTATCCATGAATAGAACCTCAGGCACCATAACTTACTAGAATAACATCCCCGTAGAACAATTCCAAGGGTATACTGATTACTAAATCAATCTATCATTGCGAATGATGTTCCCCGTAGAAAAATTCTAGGGATATCCTCAACACTAAATCAATCTATCATTGCGAATGATGTTCCCCTTAGAACAATTCTAGGGATATCCTCAACACTAAATCAATCTATCATTGCGTCGCGCCATACGGGGGAGCCTATTATGACTCACGTTGAGGCTCTGGTGGAAATGAGGCCCAAATCAATCAATCTATCATTGCGAATGATGTTCCCCTTAGAACAGTTCTAGGGATATCCTCAACACTAAATCAATCTATCATTGCAAATGATGTTCCCCTTAGAACAATTCTAGGGATATTCTCAACACTAAATCAACCTATTATTGCGAATGATGTTCCCCGTAGAACAATTCTAGGGATATCCTCAACACGAAATCAATCTATCATTGCGAATGATGTTACCCGTAGACCAGTTCTAGGGATATCCTCAACACTAAATCAACCTATAATTGCGAATGATGTTCCCGTAGAACAATTCTAGGGATATCATCAACACTAAATCAATCTATCATTGCGAATGATGTTCCCCGTAGTACAATTCTAGGGATATCCTCAACACTAAATCAATCTATCATTGCGAATGATGTTCCCCTTAGAACAATTCTAGGGATATCCTCAACACTAAATCAATGATATTCAAATGCAAGCAAAAATGTAGACAGAGGTGACCCTTTCCTCTTACCCTTGGATTTGTACCTCGTTTGACGAGGATGAGCTCATGAAAACGTAAGTTAAATCAATATTAAAATCTATTCCAATTGTCATTATAAACATCAACAAAAAAACTCAGGCATTAGCTAAACAATTTACTTCATATATTAAAGTTTTTTGTTTATATATGATAGACTGCATACAAATCTAATTTAGAGGCTATGTTGAGATACAGACTCCGATATCCAAATCGACGATGGCTATACGTTCAACTATTAGTCGAAAAACATTTCCATGGGAAATATACGTCTTTTTTTTCACTACGATTATAATAATTCCGCCAAGACATGTATAAGGGTAAGCTTTCCCCGTTAGGCTCTGGAGTCGTCCGCCGTCACTCTGTGGCGCAGCGTGCGCCTCATCGGGACGCTGCGCAACTGGGACTACACTGACGGGATACACGCCGGCAATAGGACGGTGACCTACTACGTACAGGTAAGGGTATGGCCGGCAGTTAGGATTATACCAGGAAGGAGGAATTTTGCCTCATCCCAGCATGTCAGTATTCATACAAACCAAGCAATTGTTTCACGGAACTGAGCGCGGCAACAACTGTCCACAACAGCTGAACACAACAACAACTTGGTAACTATTAAGCTGGACTACTCATGAAGGAGAGACGGCAGCCCTTCTTGGAAGGTTCGGATTAAGAGAAGTCTTTCAAACTGGTTCAGTGCTGTTGGATCGTTCAGCACAATGCCCCCCCCCCTGAGAATTGCACCAAAACGTAGCTAAAATAGAGACAATTTGCGCTGCCTAACGCTGGTATTGCACGTAGCCATACAAGGTGTGGCATTGAAAGTTGCAAGGTTAAACAAATCGCCATGGAGTAGGCTGTCATTGTAGCACAGCGCTAGAGAATTGTTGGTCAGTATGCAATTTACTTCCGGAGGGGTAGGTGTATCACGTTGAGCAAGCTCTCCTGTATTTACTTTTGATTGTGCTCAGAAGAAGCGCGGAGAAAAATTTGGTGAAAAGACTTAATTAATGATTTTGATTAGCTGGGAGTGACCTTTTTGTGTGTTTTATTATTTATTGATTTTTGACGATCATTCATTGCATTAAGTACCACCGTTTCCGTCGTTTTTTTTGTTCGATTCCTCAAGTGGGAGAATGGGCGGTTTTCAATCAATATACTCCTTGTGGTAGCGGCGACCAGTACTTGTGGTGGAAAAATAAAAATTGATTCTAACAATTCAAGAAGGTAGTATTGATCGATTTTGAGACGGATCAGATTGCACATTGACCCAGAATGAATGTTAATGTCTCTTGTCTAATATATGCATACATTGTGCACTAGGACACGTTCTAAAAAAGAGGTTTGATGCAAATAAAGTGTCGCCATAGAGTGCTAGCACCGCTACCCGCGGTACTAAATAATATACACAGCTTCCAGTAGCCCCTGTTAATTTTACCATCTTTACCGCTCCTGTCCAGCTCAGCATTTTTTGACTATTTTTTCATCTGACTATAATTGGTTAAAACTGCTGAAGACATTTAAGGCTGAGCAACCTCAAAAGAACCCGGTACCGACAACAATGATTCAGTGATCGCACTTACTTAAGCATTCTTCAAACCAGTCAATAATTTATTCTATTGTACAGCAGCAAAAGAAAATTCGTTTATGATTAAATGCTTAGTGAAATCTTCAATAATCAATTTTTGCTAGATATTTGAACCCACTGGAAATTTAATTGATATTGTCCATTAAGGATTGTCCAGATATAACACCGTAAGAAATTTTCACATAAAGTTCAATTCCACGTGGGAAAAGTCTAATTTTTTCGGTTATAGACTAACAATAAGCGAATTCTCTTTCGCTACTCTACATACGTATTTTCCACGTAAATAGACTTGGGTCATCAAATTCGTTTGAACTTATCTCGATATGACGCGTCCATTCCGATCGAAGAGCAACACCATCTACACTCACTAACTGTTGCAACAGCACTGGGACAGCGGGTGACCACAGACCAGAGAAGTGAAGATGTTGCAATACGTGCTTTTAGTAGGTCTAGCAACACCTGGCAATAATTGACGAGACTACGCTGACGTCACAGGTATGTTGTCAACTAATATATTATTCATGGTTATGCAGAATAAATGACGCTGAATTTAAAATTAAAGATTACTGTTATAATAATCTAATATTTTTCAAACAAACATTATAATTTGAAGAGTTAGAAATATATTCCACAAATCACTGTTGATTTGCTACGATTTGTGCTGCTGGCCCCATTTTTATTGCGAACTTGGAGTCTCGTTTCAACCGCGCTGCGCAGTGCATGTGTTTCGTCCTGCGTCGTCACTGTTTGTTGAAATGACCCATAAATTATTAAACTTTGTCGACTCATCTTCTCCATAAACCTTCACCTAAGCCCCCCGGTAGTTTTTAAATGAAGAAAGAAGTATTTGTTCATGGAACAAACAACGAAGTAATTTTTGTATGTAGTTCATTAGTTAGCTTGTTTAATTACTTGAGTCTAAAATTAACATCCCATGAAAAAAATTTGGCTTTTTACTTCAGTCTACCCTTAATGATCACAGTAAACTGGCCTTGTTCATAGAAAATTCGCACCGTACTAGAGCGCGTGGTATTTGTGACGTCATGGTATTTTCGCGCTGTGATTGGTTCCCGCCCTAACCGTTGCATTTACAAGTGCGCCTCGTTTGCCCCGTGAATTGAAACATCTTTCCTTCTTTGGTGTGTGGTGTGACGCTTAGGGCGTGGGCACACTTGGAGCAGTTGCAGGCAATGGCAGGAAAATAAGAATCACGTGACGTCTATCTAGTGGCCTAACTACTAGCGGTTTGCGGAACAGGCAGTAAAGCGGGACGGCACAGCTCAAAGCGGTCGGATAACTCGGTACATATATTCCAGCGCCAACTGCGCACGGGTACTGCAACGGAATTAATGTCGAAGCCCTGATTGCAGCTGTTCACACGGAAGTGGAATTTGGGATTAATTTAACCAAAATCATAGCGATCGGAACCCCATTGGCAACAAATGGTCTAACAAAGTCATCTCGGTCGGAATTTTAAATACGTTGCTGAAGAAAACTACTGCCCAGTAGTAGTAGTTGCTTCAGTTTTCCACCGGAGTCCCAACGCGAAGTTAATGTAGACTCCCCCGTAGGGCAATTGAAGAGTGGCAAAGTAGGTGCAGCGTAGATTACGAGTAGGTTCAACGTAGATTTCGAGTAGTTTTAACGCATGTTCCGAGTAGGTTTAACATAAATACAGAGTAGGTTCAACGTGGACACAGCAGGTTTAACGCAGATACCGAGTAGGATTAACGCGTAGGTACCGAGTAAGTTCAACATAGATACCAAGTAGGTCAAACACAGACACAGAGCAGGTTCAACGTAGACACAGAGCAGGTTTACCGTAGACACAGAGTAGGTTTAACGTAGATTTGGGAAAGGGGAGAAAAGGTTCCAGGATTCAGAGGGGCCTCAAGAGGGTCCCACAGTTTCACGAGAGGGTCCCGAAGGTTATAAAGAGAGTCCCAAAGGACCCCAAAAGGTCCAAGTGGGTCCCCCCAAATCCTCCCGGTCTGCCGAGTACCCCGGGTTCCCGAAACCAAGGGTCCCCCGAGTCCCACGAGTATCCCCCTTCCCTAAGTCACCTTGTCTCAACCAACTGCGATATATATAATAATAACAAATGCACAATTTATCACCATGAAAAAATGGCACATAAATAATAGAGCCCACGAAATAAGTAATAATAATATACTAAAATAAAGTGTTAATGATCTATGAAAGGAATAATCATGCCCCCACCCCAATACTGCACAGTAAGATTGATGTCTTCTTCAGTTTTATTAGTTTACTTCAAATGTATGGAATCCGATGCTATGTTATGTGTAAACTCATGCACCTGAGAAATGCACGACAATATGAAATTAAAGTTTTATTAGATTGATTCGTTATGCTGCCGAGCATTTCTTTTTGTGTCACAGAATTTAATTGAAGAGTTCTCCAGAATGAAAGCCTTCAGAGCGGCAATTAAACGTGCCATCATCTCAGCGTCACACTGGTAGTTTCCCGCGCAATCTACTGCGTGCAGTGTGGACGCCGACTAGTGCGGTCCTGCTTCAAGCTTACAACCGCGCCCGCCTGCAACTGCCCATGGAGGTATATTATACCTCCATGCAACTGCCCCCGTGTCTCCACGCTCGTAGAGCTACGAAAGATGCCCCGCAACACATGGTACGATAGTCGGTGTGCATCGCACAGTGCTATGAACACCTGCAGCACAGTTATTTCAAAGGAAAGAGCAGCCTCAAGACTGCTGCTTATCGTGACAACCAATCAGTAAGAGCCTCGCATCACCGAGATGATGACGTGACTACATCGTGTATGCTGCCAGAGGTACAATGCAACGGAGACAAATAGGGAAATTGAGATCCGTGTTGAAATAAAACAATGTAGCATTGTCCTAAGTACAAAGATAAAGAATGCTCCTATAATAAGAGGTGTGTAACATCATGGTTTCGGTGAGTACGGCAAGGAGAGCGTCAGAAGACTACGTACGCAATTTTCCGACGCACTGATGCCACTAATCAAATTCTTCAGTTGACCAATCAATTCGCTCAACAGACTCGACGTCTCCATCAGCTATAAAAGCTGACCGGTGATTGGTTGAAAAGATGTGACGTAGCTGCACCGGCATCGAGCATAATAAATGACAGTACACGGTAGGTTCTATGTACTCTGGTTCTCCGTTTCTCAGTCACTCGTATCGCAAAATTAAACGACTCGCTGACGGGACATAAACTTGTCCAAAATCATGCTTTGTTGCCATGTCTTACAGGCCACTGCTTTCTTCTCACACCAGATCCTCCTCAACTATCTCTGCAACCGTCATCAGGCCGTGACACATCCTGAAGAGTGTTGCGGCCCCTCACCACATCTCAACGCTCCTGTAGTGGGGGTGCTGGCAGCCATGGGATGCAGCCTGGGGTAAGGAGCACTGATTCCGTGACAGACTATGCCGAGAAAACTCGGAGTTAGTCACCGCTTAGTAACTTGCGGTGACTTAATAACCAGATGTCTTATCTATATTCTATAGCAAATTTTCGCCTAGTAAAAAAGACACTATAGCTGAGCACGCTGGTGCCCACAAACTGCTGCCAGTGGGATATAAAGAGTATTGCGTGAGAGTGAGTGTGTCTTTGTACGTCTCCCGCTCCAATCAATTTTGCAATTCATTTTGTCCGTGAATAACGAAATAAACTAAAGATTGAGTTACTTTCAATGAGGTAATGTTATGCCTAAAAAGTATACTTCGTTTGATAAAGTTATGTCAAAGTACACGCGTGCCAACTTGGGCTGCGTACAATTAACTTTTTTGCAAAGAAATATCATAATGCGTAATTGGTTTCTCACGCCATTTTTGATCGCCGATATATTGAAACTGTGCCGCTTCAACGCCAGAAGAAAAATAAATAATTTCAACATGTAAACACATCTTTCATTTGGTTTCAGCAGTCTATACGTTAGATGTTACAATATTTGATTTGCTTTCAGCAATCTTCCAAAATCACATTCCCTCCTAGCCAAGACATTCGACAATCTTCCAATCGTTTTAACATCATCTGTATCCTTAATTACTTTCAACAATCAGCGAGTTCGACAATCAGCAGGAACTAGTCACACATGTCAAAACGTATGAAAGCAGGATCTTCCCTTGCAAGTAATTAAATATTCGTGAAAACTACTAAACAGTGTGTCTAGAGCATTACAAATTGCATAATACTATGAACACAAATTACCACTGCATAGGCTTCGTTGCATGGCTTGGTTTGTTGCGGTGTGTTGTGACGCGTGACATTGTGTGAACATTTGCGGTTCCTTTACGAGTTCTAGATTGATATGATTTGAGCCTCATTTCCACCAGAGCCTCAACGTGAGTCATAATAGGCTCTGCCGTAGGGACGAGTTTTAGAAAAAGGTTCAGAAATAGATATATGACCAGGACCACTACACCCTGCTGAAAGACTTTGACTTGATTGCTGGTTGCGTCGTGATGGCTGCGATCAATAATGTATTAACATATTGATTCACTTACTTGCATGACAATATACAGACACAGACACTAGGCTGCATCCCCATAAAGTGGGGTGGCCGACGGCAAGGTGCACCTCACACCCTCATACGCTCACACTCATACAACTTAGCTCTTTTGTGCTGAAGGGTCCGGCCAGTAACCCCGCAACACACACTCTGGGTCACGAGTGCGGTCTGAGGATCCGTTGTCAGCAGCAGGGCCCGATAGTTTCCACTGGATTACCCCCGCCGCGCCATGATGGCCGCCCCCCCTCACCCACGACCATCCCGACACCGGGATGCCAAGGGCGGGAAAGCACATCAGAGCAGTGTCAAAATCAACCATTAACAACCAGTCTCCACTCACGCATGTTCATTGCACGCTCTCTCGCCACCTCCACATTCATGTCTCTCATTCCTAACGCCTGCTTCACACAATCCATCCACCCAAACTTCGGTCTACCTCTAGGCCTGTGACCACTCACCTCCGCCTTCATCACCCTTTTTACCAATCTCCCTTCATCCATCCTCTACATGAGCCCGAACCATCTCAGCACAGGCAAATCCACTCTGTCCTCCAACTTCTTCATCATCCTTGTTCTGATTCGAACCACGTCTTGTGATCCGGTCTCTAAGTGTTACTCCAGCCATGCTCCTCGAACATTTCATCTCGAAAACATTCAACCTTCTTCTCTCCTCTGCTCTCACCCCCCAAGTCTCAGCTCCGTAGAGCACAGTTGGAACAACAGCACCCTCATACAGCCCTCTCTTTGCTTTCTTTTCCAACGTCTTACAGCTCATTACACTCTTCAGGGCACCCAACACTTTACACCCCTCCTTCACTTCAGTTTCCACTAGTTCAGTTATCTCCACATGGGAGCCCAGACAATATAGATTCTCAAATTTTCATCACAGAACCGTTTATATAAAAACACTATAAAGGTTCGTTTTCACGATGTTTAACTGATTTTGAAGATTGCCGACTCATTCTATAGATTATCAAAATTTTCGTCAATCGACTTATTATTTTGTGAACCTCGTCATAATCAAACTAAAGATTGTAGAAAGCAAACGAAAATTCTCAAGAACAAAAAGAAGATTGATTTGAATGGTTTTAACAATCGGCAAAATGAAATTAAGATTGCCATTCTGAAGTGCAGCGCTGTTCAAATGTTGTGAAGATCTGGAAAGCAATTGGAAGATTGTTTAACGATCACAGTGGGAATTAACAATTGTACAACTCCAAGCATCACTTTGAAGCAGGGAAAATTGATTTATTGGAGGTAATTTCAAGGACGGTGTTATCACAGAATATATATATTTTTCAAGTTGAACGTATTGTTCATTGACAAACCTTTGTGGAGATCATGTTTCTTCTTCGTCTGCGTTTGGGCTCATGGAAAGTGTGCGGAAAAGTGTTAACTTCATTATCAAATGTAATCATTTTCTAGACCGCGCGACACTACACCATCGGTGTCAAAAATCGAATGACGACCTAATCAAGTCACTTGAATTATTTAACAGAATATGTTTCAATTCCACCAGTCCTCTTTTAATAGTTTGAAAGTATTTTCCTAAGAAATTTTGTGCAGGAGTGAACATGTTTCCTCCTGTCAGATGAAGACTTAGGAGCAAGGGAAGCTATGATTCCGCGTCAGATGAAGACTTAGGAGCAAGGGAAGCTATGATTCCGCGTCAGATGAAGACTTATGTAGGAGCAAGGGAAGGTATGATTCCGCGTCAGATGAAGACTTAGGAGCAAGGGAAGCTATGATTCCGCGTCAGGTGAAGACTTAGGAGCAAGGGAAGCTATGATTCCGCGTCAGATGAAGACTTAGGAGCAAGGGAAGCTATGATTCCGCGTCAGATGAAGACTTAGGAGCAAGGGAAGCTATGATTCCGCGTCAGATGAAGACTTAGGAGCA
>SDVV010041460.1:0-10434 GCA_016164225.1 Gammarus roeselii | reverse complement strand
ATAATTAATTTGCCCAATAAAACCCACATGTGCTGGGTTATTGCAAAAACCTATGGGTTTTTGCCAACCCTGGTTTCAATAGCTATCTGTGGAAAGATGTGCTCTCAATTGAAATTTGTTTTACTGTTGAAACATAAGCTTCCTAGCCTTCTCTTCTGTCATTCAGTCCACCCTACCATTGACATGTGTCTCTCAACGCTTCTTTCTTGTCTAGTGGCAACTATGCTGGAGCAAAACAGCTATGTGTCTATACACATACCTTACCACTGGTTTCTGCCCTCTGATCAGGGAGCCACAGCTTAGCTTTGTGTGACCACATCAGCAAGGCGCTTCACATCCCAGATAATTTCATATCAGAAGAATTGATGTTAGCGGATAGCACACCAAAAACAAAGCCCTCACAGTTATGATATGCTCAACTAGAAAAAACAGCCACCACCGCCTCCTCCAAGCTAGAGGGTAGCTAGCAATAAAACTATTCCTACAGGTTCTCGTTGCCACACACAAAAATCTTACGTGCTTCTTACAACCACCTGTGACTGAAGAGTGTGGATGGTCTGGCTGAATTGGATTACTTCTCCAGACTGAAGCAGCTTGGCCTATTTTCTATCAGAGGAAGGTTCCTCAGGGCAGACCTTAGTAAGTGCTTCTAAGTTTTGTGCTGTAGTCCAATTTCCTGGCTACATTTAAGGGGTTGCTTGCATAGTTTCTGGGCAAAGTTCTGTTTGAGTTTGTTTAGGTTTGGGGAGGTCCTTCTGTGTCATGTTAGTATTTTGTCTTTGAGATCAACCTGCCGGATGCAGCATCTCCTTGTGTGTGTGGTGGATAGCAGTGTGTGCCTTGTGGCTTCATGTGCTTCTCTGTTGTACAGTGTGCTGTTTTATAATTCATTTATTTGCTTTTTGTCCCTTGATATTGTTGTGGTGCTGGAGTGGTGTGGTGTGGAGTGTATGTCTGGGTGTGCATAGCTGTTTATGCTGTTAAGCTGGCATGCATGGCTGTGCTGACCTCCCCAAGCAACATTGCTCCCCACCGGCCTGAGGCGCTGCTGAAAGAGGCTGCAGAGGTAAGAGACCTCCCTAACCATACACACATATAAATTTTAGCTCTATTGGCATGATAACCACAAGCAATCTTAATTTTATCAAGCCAGAAGCCTAGGGGTGCAAGTAGTGCTCAAGGTTTGTACCACTACCAATTTATACATAAATAAAGGCCTCATCCCCAAGATTTAACCGAAGTGGTGAAGGAGGAGGGGGGTTGAATCACTCCAATCAAACAGGGCAGAATTTGAATCTACTCAAGAGGAACAGACAACACCCTCCCTAGTGTGGCCTTGCCTACAGCCCTGCTTTCTCACCTGACAGTCTCACCACCTGTTGCTGTCCACTGGGCCACACCTTGCCCCTCATAGCCACTCCAACAAGGTTGGCCACAGCCTGGGCTGTCGTCTCGTCATTCTCCAAGCAGCCACGAGACTGGATGGAAATAAAGCTATGAAGCAATTTGATCTGCAACCTATCACCTTTTTATTACTGCTAATTAGGATGTGCAACTTGGATGTTTTGTCACCCAGCACCATTCCAATATTTCTCGTTAACCCTCCAGTGCCCACTGCGAGCTTGCAAAAATTGATTTTCTCTAGGCCTTTCAACTTGCTGTAGTTCATTTGATATTGTACTTATCATGCTGTGAACGACCTCATATATAATTCCTTTTGTCCCAAATCCAGTAGAACTATCAGAAACTTGTTATCCTGATCATCTTTTTCTAGTTTTTTTCCAACTGAGGGTCTTTTATCAAGAATTTGAGATTATGCTAGTGTGGCACTTGACTTAAATATTTATTCCAGTTAGAATTTTATAAGCCTATTTTATGAAGAGTTGTATGAAAAATTCAGTGGTTTAATCAGATTAGAATCATCTATCCTAATTTTTAAGACCAGCGAAAACAATGCAAAAATATATTATCATAGTTTTAGGAAATTTTAAACCCAATTTTGGAATTTAGGACTTGACTATTATAGATAAGCCACACATGTTGTTAGGTGAAGTTGTAGAGGTTGTAATTCTACACAAAAAATGGTATCAACAAGTTTTCTGTGGCATTCATATTCATGTAAATATTTGCCATGGGAATATCTATCTTTTCAGGTGAATGACAAATTTTGCTGCTGTCAGCTAAAGCCATCGGTGGGCACTGGAGGATTAAGATGTGCAACTTTGATGTAGAAATGTACCAATGCCCAAAATGAGGAGAATGGCTCATTATACTGTACTATGTATAATACCTTCCTAATAGACAGAATTTCACCAATGCAGATACTACTAAAAAATGGTTGATACCACCCTGGCAGCATCTTGACACTGATGATAAATTGCTCACTTATATCTAAAATGGAAGTTTACTACCCAAACAAATTCATTTAAACATGTGTTGAAATGTCTTCATTTTCTTATATGCATTACACTCACCCTAAATGAAATACTGCTACTTCAACAGAACTAAAAAATAAATAAACAAAATCACAGAGTCAAATTAATTAAAATACTTCAGGTTCTCCTGGGTACAGAAGCAGTGCGCTAGGCACATTAATTGGAGTTGGTAAAAAATTAATCACAACAAAAATTGATATAAACTCCCAAGCTATACAATAAAAACGTAGATTAAGGTGTACATCTAATGCAATAAGATTGAAGGCCAGCACTTACTGCTACAACAGCACCATCTGGTGTAAGCTGAAGATACCCAAGCTCTTCAGCAGTAACTCGAGGTAGTGCCTGCATTGTGTTGTTGAGACCAATTTGCAATAAAAATCACATAGCTAGCTACCAGACACCTTTGTAAAGAGTACAACTATTGCTACCATATCCTGCAAAGGTAATCAAGAAATTATTTTATGCATATGGCAATTGACACCTTGCTGTTCAAACAAAATAATTGGATCAAAATGATTAGAATGTTTCCAAATGCATACAGCAAGCTTGTTCAAAACTAATAGAGTTTAATGACTGAATATATAATCAAGCTAGCAAGCTAAAAGTTTAGGTAGCTAGTTAGGCTCCTATGTGTATGTATCTCACCTTTGCAGCCCCGCCAACAGGGCATGCGGGCATGGCAGGCAGTATACCTTAGCGAGCCAGCAATCTAAATAACAACACGGTATCAAAACTGCAGCAACGCGCTGGTCGGATTGCGCTAAATAGGTCAACAAAAAAAACACTGAAGACAGTCAACAATTGCACCCAAATGTCAAAACACAGAAACAAAAACACAAAATCAAATCTGCTATGCCTAGCAAAATTTGTACAACACCCCCCCCCCAAACTCCTCAGCCAAGGCTCTCTTGAAGCCGAGGAGGGAATTGCACTGCACCACATCAGAAGACAGACTGTTCCCCAGACCTGAACACAGCAAGAATAGAAGAATCTGAGGTTGTAGTTGGTCCAACAGAGAGGAACCACCAGCTTGATAGAATGACCGCATGTGCTAATATCTGGAGCTTGCTCAAACAGAGTAGACATCCCCAAATCCACAGAACAATGAAAAATCTTTCAACACTTCACCAGATACAGATGCAACAACCTTCCTCTGACCGAAAACAGCTGCAAAGCTCTGAGCCGCTCGTCCTACTCCACTACACCCAGACCCTCTATTTTTCTGGTGCACAACCTCTGCACAGACTCCATAAGTTTCAGATCCCCCAAATATACCACATTCCACACACATGAGCAGTAGTCCAAGATGAGCCTTATATGAGTTACAAAGAAAGACACCATGAAAACAGAACTCCTATTGACAGTAGAACGAAGCAGACTGGTTGCCAGAGTGGAAGCTTTTCTAACAACACTCTTCCCATGGAGGTAAAATTGCAACCTTGAGTAAACAAGCACTCCCAAGTTCTTGCAGGAATCAACAAACTCAAGTGCCACATCATTCAAATTAGGAGCAATTTCATCATCAAGCTGCTCAGATTCAAGACGACCCCTGTAAAAACGCATAAACACATTTGGCAATGTTCAGAGAGAGATTCCATGACAAGGAAATAGACTGCACCAAATTAAGATCTCTCTGCAGAGAAGACACACTCAAGCAAAATGCTTGTACTTTGGCAGGGAAGCTCGAATAAAGTTTGAAGTCATCAGCAAAAGCCTTCCACTTACAAGCCACTCCCGCTGTAACATGATCAACTTTCAGCAGAAACAAGAGCAGGCCCATCACAGAACCCTGGGGTACTCGACTTGTTACCTCCCAAAACTCACTGACAATTCCCCCCACAGAAACACACATTTGCCTTCCCAACAGAAAACTTTGAATACAATCTAACAATTCACTGTGAGTACCCACACATTTTAGTTTGACCAACTAAACAGATTGATTGACAACATCAAATGCCTTGGAGAAATCCAATAAGACCACATCCAACACCAGTCCATCATCCACCAGATCAGCAACCTCACCATAAGTAAGCAACAGTTGATCATCCGTGCTCCTTCCCACCCTGAATCCAAATTGGCCACTCAATAAAATGTAGGTGATGGCGAAATGCCCACCCAAGCTGTTCAAGTGGCAAGGTCATGGAGCCTGCCAAACCAACACCAACTCCGCACACACCAACCCGGGTAATGACCACTGGGACCAGGCTCACCTGGGCTATAGAATAAAACCGGGCACCTCGGGCGTGCCGCTCTCTGGCTGGCACCCCGTTATAGGCTTTTCCACCCCTGGGTATCTGTCGGGCTGTGCCGCAGCACCCGTACTGGCTTCACTGCCTAAAATAGCCACCCATTTCCAGGGTGTCCTCTGGGTTCAATTCCGGGTATGGCAAACGCAGAGCAGTGCGGGCACACAGGTCTCCCACTTCCAGGCCACATCACAGACATGGGCGACACCCACCCCAGGACCTTGAATAGTGGAGGATTCACCTTGGCGCTCTCTCACCCTTTATACCGACTGGAGACTGTTCCTGATCAGCTAGGCTGACTCAGAAGTGGGGTTAAACGCCAAGGCTAATGAAGATGAACATGCAGACAATGGGCCATAAGTTGGCCAATAGATGAATACCTGAACATCCCCAGACCCCAGCGCGCCCCACCCCATCTCCATTCTAGCCTGGAGAACAGCCAAGGGAGCCACGCTCACAAAAATGCCAGAATTTTCCAGAAAAGACCACCTGCAACCCAATAACCCGCTCCAGCACCTTACAACATACAGAAGTGAGACTCACAGGTTGATAATTGAGAGGGTTGCTCCTCGCACCAGACTTCAATAAGGTCACAACATAAGATTCCTTCCAGGCCTCCGGCAAAACTCCCTGGCTTCACAAATATCAAAGACAAGGGCAATGACAGCTGCCAAGAACATTGCTTCAAAACATAAGGGTGGATACTATCAGGTCCAGGGGCAGAAGATGAATCTAAATTGTCCAGAACTTGGGAGACTGACAGTCTTGTCACACAAATCTCACCAAATTTTCCAGGAAAAAATGGATGTGGGGAAGGGCCGGCAGGATCAGCATCCACAAAAACAGACTAAGAAGAGTCCACAAAACAGCTGACTCATGTCTCTCTGATCAGCAACAACCTTGTTGTGGGATGCGGTGGCACCCCTATCATGTTCCCTTAACCTGTGTATCTGTCTTCTGTCACAGATTAGTTGGTAAGGCCTAAGAATCTGCAGTAGAGCACTGATTCAACTGGACCTTGATTGCCACCGCCAGCTACATCACTAACGTGAAGCCCCGTTGCCTTGTACACAGCAAGAGCCACCATTTTGCCAGAAGAGCCTGTGTGCTGCTGTCTCACCATTAGTAGGTAAAAAGAGACCTCCAGAACGCAGGCAAATACACAACACCTTTATAATTAATTGTCTGTGCAATCACACCCTTTAGTATTCACTGGCAAGCTGTTAAGACTTGTATCATTATAATTGGGCACAGCTTCAGCTGTCAAGCCCAAGTCAGATCATCAAGGAAAATACTATATTCAGTCGACCGTGTGACAGGCCATGTCTGCAGGCTGTATTATGTCCAGTGACTAAGCTGACCTGAGCATTCTTGGCAGCTCCTCTGCACGTGTACGAGCACATAATAATTGGCTACCTGACCAATTGTAGCAGCTTTTTGGGTATCTATGAATATTTATAGAGGTATTATATTCATCTCCCGTGTTTATTGCATTTTGTTACACTGTAACATTTCCAGCAACACGGTCAACTTTGAAAGTATTCTGTAGTGTGTCCTAAAAGTTACTTAAGCCTAATAATGTCAGTGTAATCATTAATATAGAACTATATCATTGGAAAGTCATTTTTCATATCTTTGGTCAGATCAATATATAATTCATCCTAAAGGTGACAGAGCATAATCATAGTTAATGATAATCATTTACTAGCATAATCACAGCATTGTCATGTTGTTTGTTTGCTTGATTCTTTTAATATAGTCATCTATAAAATACTCTAACACTTGCTCAGTACAAAGGCCTAAACTTAATTCATGATAGGTCATGAGGAATTATCATATAGAATTGCATAGTTATTTAAAATCATTGCTCTACTTCAGTCCTTTTCATGACATGCATTTGATGATATAACTTGTCATTTGATAATCTGCATAAATATCAGTGCTGTGATAAAAGAATCATCACTCTGGTATTCCATTGAGATGAGGCTTAAAGTATACTTAATTAAACTGTGTCTACTTCATTCAACCATAAAATCCACTAGGGTTATGAGCAAACCTATCAGCTTGATATGCAGCTATTCACCAATCAAGTTGACCCTTAGTCCTAATCTATATTCAGTGAAAAACCGTATCCAATATCCCTTAGCTATTACCCATCCTGATTATTGGCTGACTGAGGTTCAACTTAGCAATGGTGACTAGGTTCAATAGCTAAGTTGTTCTAGTCAAAGGGTATATAAGTGTCTTGAGAACAGCTGAGACACCTCCCAGTGTTTTGGCTAAGTTGGTTGACCACTGGTCATTCTGAATAGTTGTCCTCTTACAAATCTGGAGCAGACCTTCAAGCCCAATCATCTAGAGGGATCAATAGATCACCTTGGTAGTTGAAGACTTTGATGGTTTCCATTATAGTTCATGTCTTTTTATTCCCAATGTGCTACTATCTCTTGGGGGAATTTTGTTTATAGTTGTAGCGGTTTGTTAGGATGTTTAGACTTCAAGTAGACATTCCCAGTGTAGCCACCTGAGTCAGCAACACTTGATGAAGCTTGGAGTGGGTTTCCATCAAGTTTATCTATCAGGTAGAGTCCTGAGTACCCACCGTTTGTGGTAAGCATTCAGTAGTCAAGCCTGTTGATACTAGTAGTACTGGGTACCAAATAAGGCAGTATATATAGCTATTCTTCAGTAGATCTAACGGTGAAGAGGGAGACTATTGACCTAGTGGTGTAGAAGAGAAATACTGTTAGCTGTGTGAGTTAAATAGTTATTAAGTAAACATTCTGAAAATATTAAAATGCGCATCTGAGAAAGTACCACAAGCAAAATGACATTATGTTATTTGATCGAAGTAAATAGCTATCCAAATACTCATCTGCAAAGCGGACAATATACAGTATATACACATATATACAGTTTGAGAAAATATAATTGTACCATAAAGGCTAGACAAATGCTTGATCAAGCAAAAGGTTAGGAATAAAAGCAAGACAAACCTTCAGAGAGAATTGAATAGTTAGTTCATTTGGTA
The DNA here is from genome assembly GCA_016164225.1 of Gammarus roeselii. NCBI lineage: Eukaryota > Metazoa > Arthropoda > Malacostraca > Amphipoda > Gammaridae > Gammarus > Gammarus roeselii. Next base: position 2,719 of record SDVV010041460.1, on the reverse strand, counting down.
CATTTAAATGAAACATGCTGCAGAACCGTAGTCAGCCTGAACATTGATCCTAAATCCTATGCAGAAGCACAGGCAGTATAGTGGAGCAAGTACAAAAGCGTTAATTATAATTTTCAAGACTTCCAGGCCCTGAGTGAATCAGGCATTAATTATTCCCAAGACAATTAATGCATAAGTTTATATTTCCAAGTGGATGTATCATGCACTGAATTAAGGGAGGCTATCTGGAAGCCTGCAGTAGCCATATTTACCTAATATTTAGGATTTGTCACCTATTCATCTATAAGGAATTAATAATTAGTAGCAACATATTTCTAGCTCTCATTTTTTTTGTCTGTGCTGCTGAAATTCTGAGAAGCAACAGAAGAAGATTTTTTGTCAGTCTTGTTTACTTGAGGTCAGTTAAAGAAATAGAATTTCGCCACAGTGCAAAGTACAACATCTCTAAAAGGGGCCATTGTATGGTTGCAAACACTGTGTTTGTGGGTTTTAGAGCAGATAAAATAATTAAACAATAGTGCTCCTTTGTATAGTTATTGACCCACAACAACTTCACCAGATGAAAGCTTCAGAAGACCAACAGAAGGGCAACCCTTCTTCCTTTTCTGATATGGGAGTGAAACATCTTGGGAGCAACATAAGAGTTGTTGGCTAATTCCTGTTCATACAACCACTGTCAATGCGGAGGAAAATTTCTGCACTCAAAATTGAGCCAACTAAACTTTCCCAAGGACACCAACACCTCATCATGCCACCTACCAAGCTCCCTCCTCAAAAGTTTGTTTTGCTTCTCAGGAGTGTGATTCACTTTGCGGCTTCAAGAGGGCCCTGGCGGAGGAATTGGGGGCAGTGTTGTATGAGTTTTGCTTGACTCAATTTTTTGTGATATAGTGGCTTTGTTTGTGTTGCTGACAGTTGTGTGTAGTTGTTGACTGTCTTCATTGTTTTGTTTTCTTTGGACCTATTGAGCGCATTTTGACCAGTGTCCTGCTGCAGTGCTTGTAGCTTGCTGTTCTTTTTGATTGCTGTGGCGCTGAGGTGTACTGCCTCCCATGCCTGCGTGCTCTGTTGGGGCTGTGGAAGGCTGCAAAGGTGAGATACAAAGTTGAGATGCACCCAAGCCTGAGATCTACTGATCATCAGCTCACTCAAAGAACCCCGCCACCAGCTTGGCCGCCTAGATGAGTCTCGAGTGGGAACAAACCTGTCAACAAGCAAATGGATAACTGACAAACAAACTATAATTCTCCTCTCTGATACTCTTATAATCTCCACAAGACCACATGACCAATTTAAAACCGAGATCAACTGGAACCTCATCCATCTGACAATACTTAACTTAGAGAGAGGCATGGTGGCAGTATGGCGGGCATGGCTGTGCTGGCCTCCCCCGGCTCTGCTGCTCCTCACTTGCTGTGGTCCTGCTGGAGGGGGCTGCAAAGGTAAGAGACAAAGGTAAGAGACGACTCACACACACCAACCAACTGCAAGTCCCACTGCTGCACCATATGACCAACATGAGGGACCTTATTCATCAGGGAATTTAAATTTGCACAGAACAACCAAAGAATGGCAAAATCCATCTGCAAAGACTGGCTGGCTAGTTTAAAACACCATCCTCATGGCCACCCGAAGTTCCACAACCACCACCACCAGGACTGTTACCGTGTGACCTCTAACCCAGTTAGTTTTTCGCTTCGTGTCTCAACGCGTAAATTTAGTCATTGTTTTGGCGTGAACTAAATCATATTTATATTATTTCAGAACCTTAATGCAGTTTACTTAAGCATAACCTCTAGTAACTACCTGATCATGTCCATTGTACTGGTTGTCTTAGCATCGAATTGATACGTCTGAACGGTGAGAAATTTACCCAAACTTGTAGTCAGCGTCTCTTAAATCTGTGAAGAATTGATTAATGTTTTGATTATTGTGAAAGATATTTTAATGCAGATAGATGTAGACCAGGAATTGTGAAACTTATAAATTTACGTGTCTCAGTGTGATTCTCTGTCAGCCAATAAGTTAACACCTCCGGGTGTGCTGGTTTAGGGTTCCAGCATTTAAACGTCCCCTGGGCTAGACATGAGATTCATGCTGGCTTATGGGTGGGGAAGTGCTACCCAAATTTCTGTGAAATTAATGGAACCGAGCCTGTATCCGGAATTTTGTTGACTTTCTTTAGCAGGGTATGGCTGCACTCTCCCTATAGTTGATGCTGGTTCCCATCTATCCTCAGTTTATTATTTTTTATAATTACAGTTGTACTTACGTTTTCCTGATATCCAGCCACCCATGCACCTCAGCCTGTAACCTCAGCCTGTAACCTCAAACTGTAACCTCACTTTGTAACCTCAGTCAGTAACCTCAGTAACCTACGTTTTTGACTAACTTAATTAAATTGTTATTTACCAAGCTCAATCCACTGTATTAGCTAAAGCAAACGTTCACCAATAAAGTTCAGTTCTGGCTTGGTTTTTCATGCCCCATGTTACCTGAAGTTGGTTTTACCTAAGTGGACAACGAGTTTGTCCCACCCGCGTATGTAACCGCGCCACCTGTTACAGGACCACAGCCACTACCGGCACCACGACCGCTTCCAAGAGCCCTTCCTTGGCATATCTATCTATCTATCTATCTATATCTATCTATATCTATCTATCTATCTATCTATCTATCTATATGAACAATCTATATCTATCTATCTATATCTATCTAT
>SDVV010041459.1:0-10434 GCA_016164225.1 Gammarus roeselii | reverse complement strand
CAATGCTAGACACATTCCTGGGCAATGATACATTAATATATTCCTAGCTATTGATACATTGGTAAATTCCTGGGCAATGAAACATTGGCCAATGATACATTAAACATTCTTGGGCAATGATAATCTAATGATACTTTCCTAAACACTGCCACGCTGACGCATTCCACGAAAGTGATTAAATGACACATTCCTAGACAATGATTCAATTGCGCCGTCATGGACAATGATACAATGATACATTGTCCATGAGTGGACAAAGGTACATAGGCACATTCCTAGTCACTGATCCAATAGTTCAGTCCTGGACAATGATACAAGGGCAAATTCCTGACAATGTTTACTACTTAAATATACTTTCAATAATTTTCATGACGTAGTTACAGCGCATACATCAAAATGATGTTTCCGCGAGTGGAGGGCAGTTTTCGACGACTGTGGATGCGTGGGGCAGTGCGGGCATCGCTGGCCTATTGCAAGCCCATGGAACCAAAACCGTCCAAGCTTGAACGCTATTCGCTCTGCAACTAAAATGGTATCAAGGGAATGGTGTCATATCCATGGTCCACAAGACGGAAAAGATGTCCTCTTCAATCAATTTTTCCATCACATACCCACAAGATAATCTCCAAGATGACTGTTGCTCATTGTCTTTTAACATCAAATTTGAATAAAGTCATGAAAATTCATCACCTTTTACTCAGGTAAAGTCTTGAGATTCAGACCTAGGCCGGCTATAGAATCGGTCAATCACTAGTGACGTCACATGACGTCACATACTGGTCTCTCAAAATCCCATCACATTCAGGTCACCCACAATGCCGTTACATACAGGCCACCCAAAATACCGTCACACGAAGGTCCCTCACAATACCTTTACATGCAAGTCACTTAAAATACTGTCACACACAGGCAACCCACTATATGTCACATACAGGTCAGTCCAAATACCCTCGCATACAGGACACTCCAAATACCGTCACATACAGGTCAATCAAAATACCGTCACATACAGGTCAATCAAAATACCGTCACACAAAGGCAACTCAATATACCGTCAGATACAGGTTACTCAAAATACCGTCACATACAAGCCACTAAAATACCCTCACATACAGTACACTCCAAGTACTCTCGCATACAGGACACTCCAAATACCGTACATACAGTCACTCCAAATACCGTCACATACAGGCCAATCAAAATACCGTCACATACAGGCCACTCAATATACCGTCACATACAGGCTATTCAAAATACCGTCACATATAGGCCACTTAAAATACCGTCACATACAGGTCACTCACATTACCGTCCCATACGGGCTGCTCTCAATACCGTCATATACATGCATTTAAAAACACCGTCACACACAGGGTACTCACAATATGATGCGAGTTCCCTCGTATAAGGGCCCCATGCATGGTGGATGGACCCAGGGTTGAAATTGAATTAATCAATCTCTATTGGGATTTTATACCGATACAAATACATATACCGAGCCCGATCCCCCTAGAAGGATGTGCCGCCGACAAGGAACACCTCACACTCCTCTCATACATTCCCACTCAAACACACTTAGCCCTTCTGAGCTGAAGAATCCGTCCGGGAGACCTCGCAACAAACACACTGGGTGTGGAATGCAGTCCGAAGCCAGTGTCAGTAGCAGGGCCCGACAGTGAAACTGGTTCATCCCTGCTGCGTCACAGAAACTGCCCCTCCCCATCCACGACCATCGCGATTCTCAAAGAGAAGCCAAGGCTGAGAAAATACATCAGAGCAGCGGTAAAACTCATCCATTCATCCACATTCTCCACTCAAGCCTGTCCATGCAGCCCTCCGAGTGGTCATTTGGTGTGCGAGAGAAGAAGCTGCGAGAAAGTGAGGGAAGCAATACAACGATAAAATGTCTGAGGGGTAGCAATGCGCTAAAAATTGTTTTGAACCTAACTGAAGAGTTGTTGCAAGAGGCGGAATGTGTTAACACTGTTTTACAGTTCGCCTTCATATTATTTGGAAGTCCTACTATTATTTAATCCCAAATATTGTTTGTGATCGACATGCCGATAGTGAAGAGCAAAATTTAATCCTAACAGAACCTTTGCATCAAGCATGGGATTTGAAGAGAGGTTCCTGGGGATTAGAGTCGGTGACTGGATGTCACTTGGCCACAGAGTAGGCAAGTAGAGGTGTTATTGTAAGGATGATAGTATAACGTTACGTTGATCATTAAATCGTATCACTATGACGGAAAAATGTACGAATTTCATTGAAATGTAATCTTATGATAAACTTATAGAGAAACAATAATTTTATTTCCACAGACGTTATTGGATTGTTTTTTCATGTTCGTCAGCAAGTAAAATAAATTCTACAAACAGCAAATCTATAAATTTCGTTGAAGTACAAAATGTAATCTTGAAATCAGTAAGTTTTAATATACAAAAGTTCTTCTGCGATATTTGAAAAAAAAATTATAAAAAAAAATATCTAACAGTGTGAGCATGCATGTCGCTAAAAGTAAGGTGTGGTAACGGATGTCAGCACGGAGTAAAGCTTTAGAGTAGATGAAGATGTCATGCTCTGGTTAAAGAGCTGCTGCATTGTATTTCTATTAATAGTTATAAACAAAACTCATTGAGAGGTAATTGATTTACATGTTCAAAACTCATTACTCAATTCAGGTCCAATTACGATGGAACCCAAAATTCGAGTTACATTAAAAGCCACCCGCCATGTCACTAGCATCGTCGAAATAAGCTGAAACCAATGCTCTTGTACAACCTTTTTGCACAGGGACCTGTCTAGTCAGCCAACCCACATACAACAAATAAACACAAAGCAACAGCAATGTAATTACTACTGTCATTAAGGGCTGTGCCAGCGGCCACCACCTCGACAGTGCATATTCTGACAGTGACAGTTCAAACCAGTGAGGTCTACACTCAGGGGCATTGCGCTCTGGCAACAAACGACGCGGGGCCGGGGTATGCGGAGAAACAGAATCAACTCCGCGTGAACCCTTTTTGCATGATTCATTCCAAGTTTCGTCTGAAATAAACTCATCCTAGATTTTTTGATTTATTATGAACAGAAATTGCAAATTAGAGGACAAAATTGTCGATTACAGATTTTGTTTATCGTGAGCTGATAACATTTTTTGATGAGACTGGGAGTTAGCAAACGCAATAGTAAGATGAGAACAGTACGCTACACTATCACTCTGGCTAGTGATCGGCCGTACGTTCGTCGGTGTGCAGTGAGTGGACGCGGACGCCAACATCTCTTCAAGACTGGGCAAACGACAAGACGGGATGAGCCATGGATCCGGTGACGATCAAGTGTCATCAATAAATCTCCTCGCTGGCGGCTTCTTTGCACTTCGAGTAGACGTTTAGTGAAGAAGAGGCCTCGGGGCATCTGTCGGACACAGTCATTCACTTTGAAAATAATGACTTTTAATTATAAAATTTCGCTGTCAAATTTATAAATAATCAGGTGTGACCTATTGCCATTTTTTACAATAAAAGATTTTAGTATCCTTCAAAATAAAATATTTAAATTCACGTCTCTAAATACATTTTTACTTTTGTTGACTTCGCATAAATCCGTCTCTCAAATTCACTTCTTTCGCACTGCAAATGTAATCGCAGCCGTCGACGGCTGTCCAGCTCTAAAGATGTGCCTTGCCCTCGCATAAATGCTTTAACAGGCTCGTCAGGGACTGGGCACTACAATGTTCATGAAGATGCTTCAATAGGCTCGTCAGGGACTGGGCACTACAATGGTCATGAAGATGCTTGAATAGGCTCGTCAGGGACTGGGCACTACAATGGTCATGAAGATGCTTTAATAGGCTCGTCAGGGACTGGGCACTACAATGTTCATGAAGATGCTTTAATAGGCTCGTCAGGGACTGGGCACTACAATGGTCATGAAGATGCTTGAATAGGCTCGTCAGGAACTGGGGCACTACAATGGTAATGAAGATGCTTTAATAGGCTCGTCAGGGACTGGGCACTACAATGTTCATGAAGATGCTTTAATGGGCTCGTCAGGAACTGGGGCACTACAATGTTCATGAAGATGCTTTAATAGGCTTGTCAGGGACTGGGGCACTACAATGTTCATGAAGATGCTTTAATAGGCTCGTCAGGGACTGGGCACTACAATGGTCATGAAGATGCTTTAATAGGCTCGTCAGGAACTGGGGCACTACAATGTTCATGAAGATGCTTTAATAGGCTCGTCAGGAACTGGGGCACTACAATGTTCATGAAGACTGCACATTTCCCGTCTTTGTGAGCCTAAGAATAGCAACGTGGCCTCATGCAACACATTAAACGTTGTTTTTTAATCCAAGCGGTGGCCAATTGCTGGTGACTTTTGTGTTTCCTTTTGCACTGGTTTTATTAGAATTCAACCTAAACAGAAGTGATACAAATCGAAATTATCTCAAGAATTTAATTGGTGGGACCTGGATGGAAAGAGATAAATCAAGTATTGTCGACATCAGTGGAAACTTTAAATGATTTATTTATATTTCATTTCACTTATACCCAGCAGATGTGAGAGGAACTCTATCGTAAATTGTGTTTACAGTTTTACATCAGTCCAGCTCTAGAGCAGGGAAGTAGCAGGGAAGAGCAGTAGCAGGGAAGAGCAGCTCTAGAGCAGGGAAGTAGCAGGGAAGAGCAGTAGCAGGGAAGAGCAGCTCTAGAGCAGGGAAGTAGCAGGGAAGAGCAGTAGCAGGGAAGAGCAGCTCTAGAGCAGGGAAGTAGCAGGGAAGAGCAGTAGCAGGGAAGAGCAGCTCTAGAGCAGGGAAGTAGCAGGGAAGAGCAGTAGCAGGGAAGAGCAGCTCTAGAGCAGGGAAGTAGCAGGGAAGAGCAGTAGCAGGGAAGAGCAGCTCTAGAGCAGGGAAGTAAATTGAAGCAAAGCGGCGAGCAGACGCTATAAAAAAAACTATTGAAAGAACTAAAGACAAATCAAACATTGTTTTTTTTTTTTTTGACTCACCAAAGGCAACGATTTTTATTCTAATTAATGAACATGGATTTGAAAGACTACGATGCAGCGTGAATCAAATAGTTTATTATTAGAAACAACACCAGTGTGGTCAATCTCATACAAAGATGCCTCCTTGGAATATAAGGGGATGATGTTCGCACGGTACTAAAACAACAGCAACAAAGCTTGTACAACATTGGTAAACTACATATCTAATGTTCTCCAATATTGTAAACAAATTACATCGAATACTTTGTAGTTAATTGCAAAGCGTCTGCGGATAAAGTTGTTGCGGATATTGACGAAGACGAAACTGATGCTAACCTGTCACGTGGAGGATCTGCACCCCTGTCAGCTCTGATCTAATATACTAAGGTGTCTACTGCTTGCCACAACTAAAGAATAGGGGATTCTAGTACAGTAAGGTACAGTACTGCAGGGATTACTGCTTAGCCAAGCATAATATAAGAACCCTGATTTGCACATGAAGCAACAACAAAATATATTTTTCTGACGCCAGTTGGATGCACACAGGTTGTAATTGAACAGTAAATTGTATGCGATATGTCATTTTGAATTGATCCCTTCAATATATGATCAGAGAACGGCAAAATACTGTAACTAAATACATTTCCTGTGTATCGTGTCTAACTCTACAGCGCGGAACTCAGGCAGAGTAGTGGAATAATGTATTTAGGGACTCTAATTTTGTATATAGTGACTGTCATTTGCCTGCTATTTTCTATAAATAAAATGCTGAGGTAAAGGGTTATTTTTCAAAGTCCGTTGTCGGATTGTGATGCTCGTGTAATTAGTGTGAATGAAATAATTCCATAAGTAATTATCAGGTTGACAAAATTTCGAGTAAGTGATTTCGAGTAGAAATTTTCAGTTCAGATGCTTACCGAAAGTTTTCATCAACCACACTACATGGGTCCGATGGATTAAGATAAATAAAAAGCCATTTGATTTTCAAAACGATAAATTGAGAAGCCAGCAGCTAGTGGTGAGACTCAAATCAATATCAACGCCAATGACGAGGTGAAAAATATATTTGTTTTCTTGATAACGTAATTCTCTGATAATTTTTACCCCTCGCTACCTCCCATTCATCTGGTCGGTAGCAAAGGGTACGGTTGCCAGGGGTACGCAAACCGATCCCACGGAATAGATATTTTTTCGATCAACTCTGCCGCTGCCAAATCGTAGTCAAGACCAGGTCTTCGGGTCTAGGGGTCAAAACGTCTACGCTGATAAAGAAGAGGCTGAAGACTTCTGTTATAACCAGGTCTGCTCTGGCTTGTGATGAATTTCCGAATAACCCTTACCAAAGAGTTTAGTGGTCAGATATAAATCCAATTTTCTACTGTTCCTCCCTGATTCATCAATCGTTATAAGCTCGGCCTCCACGTTAGCCAGTGAAACCTCAGCATGAGTTTATGAATGTGAGGATTGCAACGAAAAGTTGACATTCAAACGGTTCTTCGGATTCGAACTTAAATTGTTCGCTGTAACAACGATATTTATCACACTTTGACTCTTCCCCTATTTTTAGATATAAGGACGGGTAGAAGTATAGCTACCTCCTAACGTAAACAAAAACTTTAACTGTTCGAACTTGAACGTGCTGAAGTTCTTTATTTAATTTACTGTCGCGATGCAATCTACCGTGTCAACTATTTGCGATTCATAAAATTCCTGTTATAGATTTTTTCATTTATTCCCATTTCATATGTATGCTCAAAATTATGCTCTTGTTCATGTAGAAATTCATTCATTTAATTTACCCATCTTTTAAGACTCGTGAATTTTTTTGTGCGTATATAACATGTCATGCTAACTATGCAGTTAGATTCAAAATCGGTGTCATGGTGGGCCCAACAATGTGTGAGTTATGTAATAGACAATTTTATGTTGGATATCTTGAACTCTCATGTTCTTCTTTAATTGTTAGTTGAAACAGTAAACAAACAGGATAAAGTAAATGTCGGTGATCAAACTTACACTGTTCATTTTTCTTGAAATCAATGATCCAATGCAATGCTTTTATCTGTCATGACATATTAAAAAGTGGAGAACAAAGAATATCCTTCAACAATGTCCATCGGCTGGTTGGATTTAAAGGTAAACACACTAACCATCCCTAGTTATAAGTTAATATTAAGTTTATCTAAATAGCACATGTGGTCTTTAGAACAGCACAAGCTCTCGAAGACAGAATACGTATCATCTGTGTATACTGATATTTCTGTACATTTGTCAACATGTCATTATACAGAAAAAACATTGAATCCTTAAGCCCTTGATATATATTCATATTGCTATTTCTTCCACTTTAGCATGGTGACTTGTTTTTTATATCGAATAATATTTTTCATGGAGACATCTTTCCGTGAAACTTCAAAGCGGTTGTGAAATCAGATAAATTTCAATCAAAAGACTTTTTACAATACTTTTCAAAACGGAATTAAATTACATGATATTTCCATATTCCAAGCCATTAATGAAAAGAAGCTTACGAGCATTAAATCAATATTAGTGTTTACTTCGGGTTAACTTCAGAAAAATAAATCAAAGAAATCGATGCAGTTTTTTGTTAAAAGTCCAACTGATCGAGCACACTTCAAGCATTTTCAATAGCTCTCCCTGCCCTTGATAACAAAGGATGGAGTGTTTCTATCAAGAAGAAATTAATTGCACGTCATTGAGTATAATTAAGAAATAATTTATTAAAGCTGTAGTGTCAACTCCAAAATCTACCATATAAGAAAATAGGTTAATGTACCACTTATTTTCTCAGTTGTTTCGTCACTGGATTGCAGCCGATAGTTGATTTTTCACAAGCAAGTTTGGAAGCCTAGAACCACACTCCGTGAAAAATCTATTCTATAAAAGGGCGGACATCTTACATAAATTCCTGCACCGTTTCTCTGCATTAGCATTAGTCATCGATATTCCTTGGATGGGACGACATAAGCGGACTGACTCGCTTCCGCAATAACAACGCGTGTGTGAGGAATATATATATTCCTCATTCTGTCAACGCGTGTGTGGTCGACATCAACCATAGGATTGAACATTCTGTCAACGCGTGTGTGGTCGACATCAACCATAGGATTGAACATTCTGTCAACGCGTGTGTGGTCGACATCAACCATAGGATTGATCATTCTGTCAACGAGTGTGTGGTCGACATCAACCATAGGATTGAACATTCTGTCAACGCGTGTGTGGTCGACATCAACCATAGGATTGATCATTCTGTCAACGCGTGTGTGGTCGACATCAACCATAGGATTGAACATTCTATCAACGCGTGTGTGGTCGACATCAACCATAGGATTGATCATTCTGGCATCGCGTGTGTGGTCGACATCAACCATAGGATTGATCATTCTGTCAAGACGCATATCCAGGAATTTCCAAGATATATCCTAACATGTTTAACTTCCAGTTCCAGTGCAAAGGGATCCGGTACTTGTCATCATTTAAACCTTCCAAAGGAGGAGGAAGAGTGCAGACGCTCGTCTCCTAGCGTCATCCTCGCCCCACCCGAGTTACGCACATGCAGCAATCGAGCTTTGCTCATTTCCTAACTCAGCGCTTAAGAGGAAAACAGTGACGAAATAAGTTTCTCAATGATTAGGTGGGCTCACCAAATGACTGTGAACGGCATTTCAAAGCCTGCTGACTACCTGCATGGGATTAAAAGTTTAGGTAAACGGTAAATGGTTTTTCTGTGTATATCTAAGTATGATATTCAATTATTTGTTTTTAATTTGCTCAAGTATCTCTGACGTATCTTATATTATTAAAATGAAGAGCGGTTGACTTAATAAAACATCTCGATGAACCAAAAATGTACAACAAAAGTTTATATTAGCATTTTTACGGCAAAAAATCTGCGTAATCCCTTTTGGAAAAGCGTTTCAAAACAGCAAAACAGCAAGAGCCTGTTGATGATTACCTCATACGGGAATGAAGGTGATGATTGCATTTCATTTTTCAATTATATCTACTCAACGGATTTTTTAATGAAATACCTGCCTACTAGGTATTCTTAGAGATACGTAGCAGTTGTAGCTGTTCACAGTGTGACGGCCACCTGACCGTGGCAGCCCTTTAAAGATTGGATACGTGATTTATGAACTCTAAGATCATCACAAATGATTTGTGGACAATAAGTGAAATGAGTGTGAGAGCCCTCAATAAACAATGAACAGGCTTTTGAAGGCGTGCAATGTTTTCATATACTTCCATCCATGTCGCTCTTTTATTACACCCATCATCTGTCGTCCGTTCTTTATCGCAGTTGCCCTTCAGACACACCCCTACCTGGCCTGAGGATGAAGCAGAGAGGAGCAAAATAGTCTACCTAGATACACCTTTTAATTGCTTCTTCCTATTCCTGCAAGAAATTCATGAACAAAATGTAACTTTGTGCAGGACATCGCCCATCACTTGAGAGGAGAGACATTACACAGCCCGTCCACGACGGCAAACAGGAACAGGAGGGGACGCTGTCAAGGGTCTACAAATGAGGGCACTCAATGTTGGCTGAGTAGGGAAAGTTTGGTAACGAGAGTTGGGGAGAGTCCAGGGGCCTAATTGACTACCACGGTCTTAAGGAAGCGGGGGTTCAAGGGCCTAAATAATTACGTTTGTTCTTAGGTTTTGAGGCATCAGAGGCCTCCGTGACTATTGCAGTCCTAAGGTTGCAGGGCTTCATCGCAGTAAATGACTGTCACAGTCCAGAGGTGGCTGGGCCCAAGGGCCTAAACGACTACTATGGTATAAAGGCTTCGCACGCACGCATCGAACTTTTGGTTATTTGTAGATGAATCCATATTTTTTCTAATTCATGCTTAATTCCATTTCCACTCGCTAGTACAGCATTTTCTGTAGTAGATTCAATGTGTGTCAATCTTTCCCCGCCAATAATCAAGAATATATTCATACACGGGGTTACTCATGTCCCCTCGAAGTTGAGAGGCTGAAACTAGTTGAAGACAAATGTTTATTGCTACACATAATGTTTTTGATATTCTTGATAAATGTAAATGATGAGTTGAAATACTAAGTTCAAACATTGATTTTTGTCTTGTCTTAGGTGTACTTCAATGTTTTCTCCTTATTTTCCAGCGCATTATTTTTTTAGACAGTATATAAGCTATCTAGAATTAATATAACCCAAAAAATTAGCAATCGTAGGGAAATACAATATCCGAGATAAATGGATTCCTCTTACCGTCTCGTGATGAAGCAAAGCTTCAAAATGAATTACGTGAATTAGAATCTAGCATATACTAAACATTCAATGATTTTCTGTAATAAACAGAACGTATTCTGTGAATTTTTCGTCAGCATTATTCTGTCGAGGCTCCTCCTAATGGTGCTGCATTGAACCGCACCCGTAACGTGTATGAATAT
>SDVV010041458.1:0-10434 GCA_016164225.1 Gammarus roeselii | reverse complement strand
TTTATCAGTATAGATTTCTGCTTTTCCCAGCAATGCAATTATCTGAGCTTAAACTGGCCATATTCCCCGGTCTCCTGCTTTACATACGATACATATGTCTTAGGCAGGTTTAGTGAAGAGTACGAGAAAAATTAAAAATGCTCAAGCTGTTCTAAGCGAAATCGTTCAGTGGACCGGGGAAAAGAACATTCTATTCAACAAATTTGAATAATAACTACTCAGATATGGAAAACACTCTGATCTACATATCATTTCAGCAATAATGCAGCCCTTGTGGTTTAAGCGCCAAATGCAACACAATGTTTTATGTTGACTCTTTCTGGTCAGTCAAACCAACCAGTTACCGACAATTGTTTCCCACTCTGGATCCCACATAGGCGGAGAGATCTGGATAGACTTGAAGCTGTTTGAAGAAGCCTAAAAAAATACATACGTGATGGAATTGAATTATTAAAACAGATTTGAAGCATTGAGGTTGTATATAACCCATATACGTTTTTAAAGGTTTATGGTCATAATGAATGTAAATTTTGGAAGGCTGACAATGAGAAACCAGGCAAAATTCGCAGAATGTGTTACTTCAAATTATCAGAACCGATGGGCGGCAGAAATAGGCCAACCGTAGCATTTAACAGAATGCCACTGGAAATACGTGAGCTCATACAAGTGTAGCAATTGTCAGCCACAGCGAACAACTTGAGGTTCAACAGTCGATTCGACCTCTAATCAGTGGATACCCCTCACTGCGAGATCTACTCTCAACTCCAACGCAACGCCGTGCTGGGATCCGACTGGCGATTGTGATAGCAGTATGCAAATACCACAGTGCGAGCTGTGAGGGTCCCCACTGCTGAGGGTCAGGTGGCCGCTACGCTGTGACCCGATATAACAGCAAAAAACTTGAAGTATCATGTAAGTACTCGAGTGATACTAAAACTTTGTCCCAGTTTCACCCCTCCCCCCCAATGTAACCAATCTGAATCGAGCAAACGTGATTGCGACCTTCGACCAGTACTGTCCAATAAAGTGTTATTAATGAAAAAAAAGATCGGTTGGATGTTGACTGAACAAAGAATATTATTCGGTAAAATGATGTGAGCAAATTCGCACGATGTGGCTATTGCTACTTGAATTCTTTCCACTGATATAGTCACTTGAAACATCATATCTACCTATCACATTCTCCACGACTCGAATATCACACTTTGATCCCTCAACACCACAAAATTGTATTGTCCTCCATAGTTCCCAAAACACTCACTCAGACTCATTCCCACAGAAAATCCTCTCATCCCCACTCTTCTCGCTATCAGGTCCGTAAGCACTCACAACGCCCAACTCTCCTTTCTTAGCTTAATCTTCACCCACATCAATCTAGAGGACATTTCCTCCCACTCCATCACGCTCTTAGCCAACTGAACACTCAGTAACAACACCACTGATACTCGTGCCCTACCTACCTCACCACCTGAATTCCTCCTACTTGTCACACTGAACTCCTATGCTCTCGTCTCTGTCATCTTCGTCTCATTGAACCTTAACACATCAAACTTCTTCCTCCCTAACATTCAACCAAACCCTCTCCTCTTCGCTTCATCCGTCCTGCAACTTTGCACATTAAACGACCCTAACAATAGAGTTTACCGTCTTTCAAGGAAAAATTACGGAAGAGGGGATCCCCAGACCCCCGCTCCCCTTCTTAGTCACCTCGAACGATACGCAGGGGGTACGAAAGCTGGCATTCTAACCCCCCACCTTCCGTCAAAGGCAACAATATTCCTGAACTTTCTACCTTTCCATTACCGTGGTACTTTTGAACCAACGATCACAGAGAAATCCAGATATGTATTCTGTCAAGGTCTACATCCACATTACATACGTCGTGCATCAACTCAATTAAAAATTTAGCACATGCGTTAACGACTATTCAAGCAGAACCATTCCTTTTTCTTTCCTAGAAACAATAAATATAACGTGCAATTCTCTGATTGTTGAAGTAATTACGCAGAATAATTTGACAAACCCGTAATATCGGCTCATCGACTCATTTATGTTTTTATCATTGTTAAATAGGAGACGAGAAACATGAAACTTATCCTCTTACTGGAGATATTACGCATGCTTCTGACAGAGATTTGTAATATTGAATGTACTTTCATAATTCCATTTGGTAGATAAGATACTTCACTAAATATGATGTTGAGTATGTCTTGATCTCCCGTGTTGATGCGGTGCCGCCCGTAGGCATCAAGGACGGCCTCCAAGGTTGTCAGCCAGCTGAAGGGCAGCTGGCGCCATCTGGTGAGGTTCGCCAGCAAGGGAGTTCCGCTCATGCCCTTCTCTCCATAAAATGGAATCTGACAATGGATTATTTTCATCATTAGCAAGTTATTGATGGCCTAATATAGATGACAATTATTTTAGAGTTCCCATTCTCGCCTGAAAATCTTAAGACTACCCATGAATCGTATACATTTTGTTGGTCCCTTACGAAAATCGACTCTGCCAAAGGTGTGAGATGAGGGTCTCAAGCCAACTCACAAATATACAACACCCAACGACTACACAGGGAAATTGCCGTTATTTTAAACTAACTCTGAAATGAACAGGTTTATTTGTCATCTGTTTCACGTTGTTACACGAGCAATTCTTGTCTTTCCACATCAGATTTTAGCTCACTCTAATTCCTCCGTTCTTTTTCGATACCATTGGGAGCAGATTACCTGTAATCGAATCTCCAGGTTGCAGCCTGTGCTGAAAAAAATGAAATGATCGATTCCGGTTTCATCCATTAGACTTATCCACTAATAATTTCAAATTAAAATTTTCCTGATTTTTTTGACGTAGAATTTTACTATCTACTCGTCGCTTTCAACGGATTATAATTATATAGATACAGACACTAGGCAGGATCTCACAGGAAGAGGGGTGGCTAACGGCAAGTCGGCCACTTAGCCCTTTTGCACCAAAGTGGGTGGCCGAGGGATCAAGCATTACACATTCTGGGCTTGGAGGACGATCCGCAGTGTCAGTAGCAGGACCCGGAAGTAAAACTAGTTTACCCCTGCCGCGTCATAGTGACCGCGCCCCCACGCCCACCCAGAGCACGTCGGGGCAGAGTCAAGATCATCAATTCATAACCATTCTTCACTCAAGCTAATCAAATGCACGCTCTCTCGCTACCTCCGCACTTATGTCTCTGTTTCCCAAATCCTGCTTCACCCCATCCACCCAAACTTTGGTCAGCCTTTATCACCCTTTTCACCAATCTCGCATCATCCATCCTTACCATTTTAGCGAGCCATCTCAGCACATGTGAATCTGTTCTGACCTCTATCTTCTTCACCATCTCCGTTCTTATTCAAATATCGTCATTATTGCTCCTGTCTCTCATCGACGCTCCAGCTATGTTCATCAAACATTGCATCTCGAAAACATTCACCCTTCTTTTTTCTATTGCTCCCACCCCTCAAGTTTCAGCTCCGTAAAGCATAGTTGGGACAGCTGCCCCCTCATACAACCATCTCTTTGCTTCCATCCCCACCGTCCTACAGCTCATTACACTCATCAGAGCAGCCAACACTTTACGCCCTTCCTTCACGCGCGACCTTACCTCATACTCCCCCAGCTCATTCTCCACATGATAGACCAGGTACTTGAACCACAGAACTTCCTCTAATAACTTTTTATTTTGTAGGAAACTGATTCCGCTTGCATCGACATTCCTCAAACATACCACTACTTTACTCGTATTCCTACGTTAACTCCAAGCTGCCTCCTCTCACACACTCTGCCAAACTCATACACTAGTCTATACCACTTCTCCTCAAAGTTCGCCACCAGTGCCTCATCATATGCAACACAGCAGCAGACTCATCTGCCAACACTGCCCATTTTCTCTCAACAGCTCTAAGCCATGACCCAATACACTCGCGTTCACCTCCTTGAGCACTACAGCAACGAAGAGATTGAACAGTCTAGAAGACATAACGCAGCCTTGTCTCAGTCCCACTTTCACTGTGAGCCAAGCACTTACCTCGTTCCCCACTCTGAAATTCGCTCTGCTGCCCACATATAAACTCTGAACCGCTTCCAACAGATTTTCGTGTTACACTCTACATAGCGCTTCCCTGTCGGATTTTTTTTACCAGATCCATGCCACTACCCACAGCAACAATGTCATCCTCTCTGACATCCTCAACATTTAGTAACTCATCAAAATATTCGGCCCACCTCTTCGGTACATCACCCCTTTGCAACACCGTACATCACCACTTTCCACCTCCTCCTTTCCTGTCACCCCCTTCCTCCCCTTCTTCACCTCTTTCCAATCCATCTTTTTCTTCACCTCGATATTCTGGCACACTGTCTGCCTCACCTGGCGTCAGCGTCTCTTGACTCTCCTCACCACCCGCTTCATTTCTTTACTCTTTTCTTTCAGTTGTCATAGGCCATCACCGACTTCGTTCGCAACAAAACCTCAAAGGCTCTCATCGTCCGCGCCACCGTAAGTTTGACCTCTTTATTTCACCATTCGCAGCTCTTCTTTCTGCAATCGCCCACACGTCGCACACCACACACATTTTTTGCATATCTCATCAAGGTTTCTCTAAAAGTCTCTCATTCTTCCTCCCTAATTCTAAGGTCCTGATCTCTCACGCTGTCATATTCCTCCCTCAACGCCTGCTGGAACTCTTCAACTCTGCTTGCCATGTTCAGTTCACTCACCTTGACAACCTCTCGTCCTCCTCTTACTTTTTTCTTCCTCTTCCACCACAGCTCAATTATTAGTCTTCTTTCCACCAGTAGATGGTCAGATATTCCTCTATCATCTTCTCTCAACACACGCACATCTAGCAGCCTTCCCACAACTCGCCTAGAAATCTGCACAAAATCCATCAGCATTCTCTCCACCTCTGCACCATGTGCCATCTTTACCTATGTGTACTTGTGGATATCACTTTGTGAACAATCTGTTTTCAACAACCAGCGCTTGCTCCATGCACAAACCTATCAGGTTCTCTCCACTACCATTCCTACCGTGAACGCCATACCTCCCTACCACATTCTCCTCTTCATCTCTAAATCTCGCATTCAGGTCACTCAGTAAAATCAGGTCGTGTTGACCTCGAAAACTCTTAATACACTCACTCAGGCTGGTCCAAAATTGCTCCCCCTACTGCTCACAATTCTCGCTACCAGGTCTGTAATCTCTCACAAGCACTCATCTTTCGATGCCTAACTTAACTTTAACCCACATCAACCTTGAGGACACTTATATCCACTCGGTAACGCTACTAGCCAACCGATCACTTAATATCAACACCACACCTTCTCGTGCCCATCCTTCCTCCACGTCAGATTCTCTTCCACTTGCCAAATCAAAATAACATTCGCCGTACCTTTCAACTTCGTCCCACTTAGCGCAGCGCCAATACATCAAACTTCTCTCTCACTAACATCTAAATGGAATATGCTGCTATTGACAGATTTCTTCGGAGTGCATCGCCCGGAAAATGCAAAACCAATACACATGATTACAAATGCGTTTATATAATGTTAATACAGATAAATGTTTCTAGCTTTCGTATTCTCAACTGAGGGAACGTTAGAATCCAATGGAAGGGGACAGTTAAACTCAATGTTTACAGCCTGAAGACATGCATTGCGCCACGATGGCATAAGTCAATGCAACCAGGAAGTTATTTCCAATGCAACCGAGAAGGCACGTCTAATGCAATAATGATCATAAGTTCAATGCAAACACGACGATGTGTCTAAAGATTAATAAGGTATGTATAATGTTTTTGCGAAGATATGTCCAATGTGACCATAAAGATTTTGTTCAACCTAACCACCAAGTATGTCCAATGCAACCTGGAATGTTCAATAAAACCAGGAAATCTGACCCCCACGAAAAAAATCCAAGCAAAATTCAATGAAAATCTCGAATCACATCTTAATAGACCTTCTAAACACCCGAAAGCCCTAGGCACTGCATAAGTCATCGCTACAAGCTACCATAACACACCTCTATGCTATGTTGTAAGTAAAATCCGTCCACTGGGGCGGCTCCCAGGAATTGTTTCTCGTCGAAGTTCTTGAACAGGTCGATGAGGTCTTCGGGTGGGCGGAAGAAGAAGGTGTCGGTGTCCAAATAAACGGCGGCGTCGAGATCGGGCAGAGCTTACGGCAGGAATAACCTTTCCATGGAGCAGTTTTCGTAGATTTCTAAAGTATGTGATATGTCGGGTCTGAAAATCGGTCGGTATTCTAAGCTAAGAAGAGTTGCGTACTTTTTCGGCCATTTTGACACAATCGACGCGATGGCTTGGTAGGTAGAATATTCGTCGCAGAGGAGCACGAATCTGAAAAGCTCTAAATTAAACTGAAAAAGATTGGAAAACGCATAAATGACGGCAACCAAATAGTGCCATGATAATGGGTAAATAATATTTTCTCATTATTAAATCTAAATAAACTCGCGTCAAAATTGGTTGCAGCAAACTCGATTGACAGCAGATCCCGTCAAACGGAACACAATTAAAAGATAAATATATCCGTTTGCAATTAATAAATAACAGGGAACTGATGCACAGTTTTTCCTTAATAATAACGATAACAAAAACAATTAGAGAATATTTGTTTAAACAAACCAGATTGTTAGTGAATCTGTGTTCATTTGATTGGATTTTTAATTTATATTGCCATTACAAAGAAAATCTGTAAATAAACATAAGAACGATGGCAGAGTGCCATCACTACTGAGCCACTGCGAGTTAATCACAACAGTTAGAGGGCCAATTCTCCCTTATCATACTCAACTGCGTTCTAAATATTTTGGTGCATGACATCTTCCACATAATATTATTATTAGTGACCAGACTGAATAATTTATATTTTGACACTGGAAAGAGTCGGTACAGACTTGAATCGTCGCATTTAGCGTGAGCCCTAGGAGTCAAAGAGTCACTCAATAGCCTCTCATGACAAATTCAGGCATTCAGCAGCAATTTGAGTATAGAAGAAGCTACAACATAAACTAAATACAAGGATTATTTTTTCACATCCCCACTGAGATGATACACTTTTAGACGGGGGAAGTCGTGTCGTGTCTACAGAAGGAGGGAAAGAGATCGCTCAGAACAATCTTCCTTCAGCACTGCCCAATTTACTGGCCCTTGCAAATTAAAAAATCCTGCATAACGTCGCTTTTCTGTTGACTTGAACTTCAGAACGTTTTGATAAGAAGAAATAGAATAGCATCTCCTCGCAACAAATGTGCTTTGTTACAACAAATTACACAACATCGACGTACCGTACAAATGTTAATGGTTTCGAACGAAATGAAACGAAGTCGATTCCCCAACTGTATCATCCATGGGTAAACCTCTACGATCACACTGTAGCGATTCATGGTGTTGCAACAAAAATGTTATCACCTTTTAGTGATTTCTAACCTTGTGTAGCACCTCCCATACTCTTTTCTTCTGTCATGATTCGAGATTGGCCTGCGGTGTTTGGCTCAGTATTCCCTTCCTACTGACGTAACAAAGGCTTCACAACAATGTTGATTATCTGTATTCAGGAGTTCTCAATTCAAATCGAGTATTTATCGTCTCTCGATTGGAAAAAAGCCTAAATTTTCCTGAATGAACACAAGATGACAATATAATGACCGTTTGTATATTTCGTGGAAAACTGCAAATTTATTCAATGATATTGGAAAGTTTTTAAATATTTTAAATCGATTATAGTAAATTACAATGCCGTAATAGTTATAATGTGTGGAATTTTAGTAGTGATTGAATGATTTTGATTTCATGAGGACCTAGCCTGTGGCAGCTGCTCACCTGATTGCCTTGGAGTAGAGAACGACTACCGAATTTAGGAGAACCTCGATCTGTGGCAGCTGCTCACCTGATTGCTTCGGAGTTGAGAACGACTACCGAATTTAGGAGAACCTCGATCTGTGGCAGCTGCTCACCTGATTGCCTTGGAGTTGAGAACGACTACCGAATTTAGAACCTCGACCTGTGGCAGCTGCTCACCCGATTGCCTTGGAGTTGAGAACGACTACCGAATTTAGGAGAGCCTCGATCTGTGGCAGCTGTTTACCTGATTGCCTTGCAGGGGAAAACGACATCCGATTTTAAGAAGACCTCGACCCCTCATACCCCTTACAGGATCGCTTCGGAGGGGAGAACGACAGCCGACTTCATGAGGACTTCAGCCTGTCGCAGCTGCTTACCTGATCGCCTAGGAGGTGAGAACGACAGCTACCTTTAAGAGAACCTTGACCTTTCGCATGTGTTCACCTAATCGCCTTGGAGGTGAGAACCACAGCTGACTTTAAGAGGACTTCGACCTGTCGCAGCTACTCAACCGATCACATTGAAGGTGAGAAGAACTGCGACTTCAAGAGTATCTCGATCTGCCTCAGCTGCTGACCTGTTCACCTTGGAGGTGAAAACGACAGCCGACGTTAAGACGACCTTGATCTGTCGCAGCTGCTTACCTGATCGCCCTGAAAATGAGAAAGAAGACGACTTTCAGACAACCTCGACCTGTCGCAGCTGCTCGCCTGATCGCCTTGGAGAAGAGAATCATAGCCAACTCTAAGTAGTCTTCGACCTGTCGCAGCTGCTCACCTGATAGCCTTGGAGGTAAGAACGACAGCCGACTTTAGGAGGACCTCAACTTGTCGCTGCTGCATTTTGTCCTGAGAAATGTGGGTAACCCGATGAAGTTCCTTTCTACCTGCACAAAGTAGTTTTTATTTGCCAAACAAAAAAAATCATGTTGAGTTTATTTTCGTTTTGAGAAGTTTTGATACGCGATGGACACCAGTATATCCCCAGTAGACGAAAAGGCTCGCAAAAGAACTAAATTCATGCAGTTCTACAAACGATTAAATTAGCCGCTTGGGGCTCAATGCATTGGGACAAAAAGACAAAGCCGTCAGGGAAGTCATCATCTAATCTGATAATTTGTACCATTTGGAACACAATAAACTTTAAATTGTGCTGGAAATTTCTATTGAAACCGCTCTGAAATGTTATTGAAAAATGTTCCATGAATGTAATAGAGCTCACAAGCGGGTTGTGGTCATTTTTTGACACTGAATATGGGCGTTTTTATCTGACGTCAAAGACCCCTGACTAACTGCTGCTGGCGGTACAGAATTGCTTGCATGATGCAGCTACAATTTAAATGGGACTGCATGCACGATTCCTCGTGGGATTATGGAATCCGCACCTTGTTGGAAATCCTGGTGTTTCTCGAACGCATCTGATGGTTTTCATCTTTAGGATCCAATTTTTTCATGTCCTTCGTTTGCTAAGCAGTTTTAAGTGAAGGCATTTTTATGTTTTGGAGTGCCTTTTTTAGCTGGCACAATAAAATCACGGGACAACTGGGTTAGCCCCAGCTACCCGGGGCCTCTTCCGTATTTCATCGTACATTGATTCACCACACTTCTGTTCGTAGCTTGATCTTAATTCCTTCTCGATATTTCGTGCTCCTCCCCATCCTTCCACGTGCTACATATTTGACCGACTCTCTTGACTCATTTTCTCCTCCCCTCACCACCTCTTCTCCCCCTTTTTTCTCTCTCCTACTTTCCCCTGTCCCCCCCCTTTCCACCTCTCATCTCTGCATTAGATGGTCACATAGGAGATGTCACCTCTACTGCCAGCTCAAGAGTCATCCAGTCATCTCTTTTTCTCTACCTCCCCTCACCTCCCCTCACCTCCCCTCACCTCCTCTCTCCTCCAGCTCAAGGGTCGTCCAGTCTTCTCTCTCCCCTCTACTCAATTTTTCTCCCCTCCTCTCCCTCCCCTCACCTCTGCATAAGGTGATAACGAAAGGGATGTCTCTTCTCTCCGCCAGCTCATGGGTCGTCCAGTCCCCTCTGTCCCACCGCCCCCCGCAGTAGGTGAGGGTAACCGCCAAACAGTACAGGGCAACGATCAACTGGGATATGAACTTTATGGGGACTCTCGGTCGCATGGCTCTATCGAACTGCCTTTAACGTTTCAGTTTACTTTAATTTTAATTGTATCAGATGAACCTGTAAAATTGATGCCAAATTTACTAAGCATTGCACCTCGAACGATTAGAACAGAATCAAGACGGTAGAGACAGAATAAATCAAATAATCTTCAAACAATAATTTTGAATGAAAAGCACACTTTACGGCTAACATTATATATCATGTTTATAGTAGCATTGAGCCCAGAGAATCATTAACATAGAAAAGCTAAATCATATTGCGAATGATTTATGAACCATATCATTTGTAGGCTGAGCTCGATAAATTACTTGCAAGAGATAATAATTATATGCTTTACAATTTGATTTTGAGCAGATGGGATTGCCAAAGTTAAGTTGTCCTTCTATTAGATCATGACTCGGACACAACATAGGAACTTA
>SDVV010041457.1:0-10435 GCA_016164225.1 Gammarus roeselii | reverse complement strand
TATATATATAAAAGCCATCATCTTGAAGAACAGATCTCCAATATTTTTTATTGGTCACAATTTTTTGAGCAAACACTAGCCAATTTATTTGAAAAAAGCAGCTTATAAAGGTAAGAAACAGGGTTTTCTCAGATGGCTGAAACGACAAGCTGAAACTTTGTTTACGTTTCGTGTGTGTTTCTTGGGTAAATACTTTGTTGTTTTACTTTTTTTTACATCGGACAGTGAAGATAATTGTAAATCTATGGAGATGAAAGGTATATTTTGAAGAAATCCAGCATAATTTCAATTTGCAATGATCCAATTTTAGGACACCAATATTCTTTTATTGTGGTCTAAATTTAGAAGCACGGCGTTTTTATGCGTTTTCAAATAAACTCTCATCAAAATGAGCAGAACACGTTTGCGCGTTGATCAAATTAAAGACATCCTGACGGCATGTAGCCAGCAGCCACTGTTTCCTCATGGCATCAGATTTAGGAATCCTAAAATACTAAATATTTCATTCCGAGAGACAACCTCAGTTCTTACAACCGTGCACTACACAGCATGGCCTAATGAAACTAGTCGCTTTAAGAGTGCAATTCACAAAATAAATGACAGATCACCGAGTAGCCGTTTTGACACCAGTGACACCAAACAAGCAATCACGCGGAGGCTGCCATAGGTAAAAATCGTTGCAATAAAATTAGCAGCATAATTAGCAGCAGGTGATAATTTATCCGGTTTACCCTGTAGTGTTAGTGTACCCTCAGTACATGATTCATTGATCGCATCGAGCTCCTCTGATGCGGGAGTGTTTATTCATTAGTGCAAAAACATTAGTAACAAGAAACTGTGTGTACACCCACGGGGCTTCTGATCTTCAACTCGCAAGATGCATGAGGAATATTTGTAGAACAATCTAATAGCAGAAACGAAATCGTTAATTTCACGAAGATCAGTTCAATTGAACAAGATGATTTGTGTTTGGATTTGATGCCTGTGACGAATGATTCGATGAATGTTTCATTCCAATATCAAGTTCAGTAATACTGCATCTCATTCGCATGTTTGGAGAGACGAATTGCTGGTGCTAAAGTATTATTATCTACAAAAAGTAAAATTTTGAGTGTTGCTTATGAAATTAAATAATTTGCAGAGACAGAAGTATGAACGAATCGTCGATCTTTGCAAGAGGTTAGTGCCAATTAAAAATAATCATGCTTGCACAGTTAGCTGTGAATTACGGGCTGTATAACATTGTGTAAAACCCGAACATTTCAAACCCTTCGTTCCAAAACATTGTTCGTCGACGTTTGCTTCCACCTTCTCATGATTTTTTTTTTGGTCCACATGGAATGTAGCAATATTTTGTTTTGAATTTTAAAATATGATTGGAAAATCCATTACGAAACCTACAAACTCAATACCGAACATTACATGATACTGTTCTTATTGTACGACGCGGGAAAACTTGCGGATCTACCAATTCACCAAGATTGTTTCTCACTATCCGAATACAGCGAAATACACTGTGTTTGGATTGAACTTAGGAGAATCTACAGACACAACTTTGTCATGAGCAAAAAAATTGGGAATTGTTACCATATAACAGCATTTCGTAGTCTGCATGCATCTAACTTCACCCCACTTCATTGATTTAATATTCCGTGATCAAATCAAATCGAAATTAACTTATGAACTTCTCTAAAAAATATCAGTCTTTGATCTTCATTGAAGACGATGGGTTCGTATTAGGCAGTAGTGAGTGTTGAGTCCACTCTTCCAAACATTTTTGATGATTTTTATTTTGTTTTTTTTCTGTACCCTTGACCCCCGCTTCAGGCGAAATTATTTAAGATGAGCAGCAGTCCCTCCTCCATCGGCCCCGACACTGCTCGCAGGATACCACAAATGGAGCGACTCACCGAGAAGACCACCCGCATGCTCCTCGCAGTGCTGCTCATGTTCCTCGTCGTCGAGCTTCCCCAGAGTGTGCTGACGCTGCTGTCTGCCGTGCACGGAGAGAAATTTTTCGAGTGAGTGTAGATGATGATTACAGAATAAAAGAATCATTTAAACATTCATTCGTCAATCACAAGCAAACCTGCTTCATAACGACAATCACGAGATGTATATACTGTAATGACTAATTAGATATGTATTTTCTTCGAATGGTCCGCAATGAGCCTGTTAGTGGAAAAAAATTTGACTTCATTACGGTCTTTGATAGGGGAGAAAAATTGTACCAAGCGTATTCAGAACAACTTGACGATTGTTTTCAGTCTACGGTCAAGAAGTTACTTTGAAACCTCATCAGCCCAATCACTATAATGATTTTTTTTTAATCCACAGGCAATGCTACATGGAGTTTGGTGACATAATGGACATGATGGCACTCATCAACAGTGCAGCTAATTTTTTCCTCTACTACAAAATGAGTCAGCAATTTCGTGTTACCCTGACACGCATGCTAAGCCTCGAGAAGCCTCGTCCCCTCCTACAGCAGGGCCGGGGGCTGGACACTGCGGTGTCCACGCTGGTCTAGCGGCGAGGGGCCTGTTCGGCCCACAGAGCCAGCGTCTGCTTCGCTTCCAATCACAACAACATTCTCCTTGTTACGGAACTGTGATCGAACAGAACCAGTTTCGTCATTTGGGGTCAAGATGTGCTCACGTAATCAACTTTTACCTGAACAGTGTGACGAATGTATACATATATCTATATAATGAAAGACACAAGGCTATGTCAAATGATGTGATCGTATAAAACATCTTTGTGTATACTTGGGGGAAGCAGATCGTCAGATATCAATTCCCGTTTGATATCATAGTGCTCTGTTCTGCGCTTTGTAGCAGAACCTTGTAGATTAGTTATAACCGGAAGCAGGTTTAGATACGTACCTTCAATGTACATTTATTTCCCCGTGAATGATTTTTTTTTCATGCAACACCTGGTTGTTGATGATTCAAAAATAATTTCATCGCTCACGCAATGAGTTTGTTCAATTTATTTTGAATGCACATATACAAATATTACAGAAGAAGAGCAAAACATGACGCTAGGTCGATTCAATCTGTTAAAAGCCTGCTTTCAAAACTTAGGAGGCTGTTTAAAGGATCCCTTCAATGAATTATTGCGTGTTACCATCATTTATTATATAAGATAGATGTCATGACAAGTTTACTATCTGCCACTATTTTCACCGGTAATCACCGCCAGGTATAACCTAATTTGTGTGTCCACCCGACGCCACCTGCTGCATTTGTTGACTGATTGAATCTGTTCCAAGTTATGCTTCAGTCTGTGATGCTGAATTTGAAACAAGTTTTCTAGGATGAATGTTTATTTCGTAATGAATGCCTCAGAAATCCACATTATCAACAATATTTGAATCTGCAAAAAGCTGTTAATTGGTCATTAGATGCTCTGTATATCTATCAATATAGAAGAATTTTCGTGAATATCAGTGCAACCATCGAAGTTATTGATCATCACACATTACTCAAGAAAACATGAATAATAAATACTGATAGCAGGGTGAACAGTGGGCAGAAAACCTTCACGCATTCATGTGTCATCAATTACACAAAACAAAACATGTCTATTGAAACTGCAACGAAACTACTAGATTTGAAACCAGATAGAAAGCATAAATAACATTATATAAAACAAAGAATATTGGTTCCGTCAAATAGTGCTAATGACACTGGCACGGAACATTTGATGATATTGTTAATGACTGAATATGAGTAATGACACTGGCTCGCAACATTTGATGATATTGCTGATGACTAAATATGAGTAATGACACTGGCACGCAACATTTGATGATATTGTTGATGACTGAATATGAGTAATGGCACTGGCACGCAACATTTGATGATATTGTTGATGACTGAATATGAGTAATGGCACTGGCATGCAACATTTGATGACG
This sequence comes from Gammarus roeselii, assembly GCA_016164225.1. Classification (NCBI taxonomy): domain Eukaryota; kingdom Metazoa; phylum Arthropoda; class Malacostraca; order Amphipoda; family Gammaridae; genus Gammarus; species Gammarus roeselii. The sequence goes on along the minus strand of SDVV010041457.1, from coordinate 6,513 downwards.
TTGTTGATGACTGAATATGAGTAATGGCACTGGCTCGCAACATTTGATGATATTGTTGATGACTGAATATGAGTAATGTCCCTGGCTCGCAACGTTTGATGATATTATTAAGGACTGAATATGAGTAATGGCACTGGCACGCAACATTTGATGATATTGTTGATGACTGAATATGAGTAATGCACTGGCTCGCAACATTTGATGATATTGTTGATGCCTGAATATGAGCAATATTCTATTAAATATTATACCAAACATTCGTGCGCTATACTAGAGGTGGTGACTGTTGTTACTTTATCTATTAGAGGATAAACTTGGTACTATTTGTATGAGAGTATAGGGGATAGTTGCATACAACACGCGTTAGGTCCCATTGAGATGTGTAGATGTTCAATGTAATGTTTAAGAGCTACTTGGATGATTTCCCACCCTGTGATGGAGACACAGTGCTTTATCGCCGATACATTACCTAACTGTCTGACTTCAGTAATGTTATCACCGATACAATACTTAACTGGCTGGCGTTGGTAACGTTATCACCGATACAACACTTAAGTGTCTGGCGTCAATAATGTTATCACCGATACAACACTTAACTGTGTGACGTCGGTAATGTTATCACCGATACAACACTTAACTGGCTGGCGTTGGTAACGTTATCACCGATACAACACTTAAGTGTCTGGCGTCAATAATGTTATCACCGATACAACACTTAACTGTGTGACGTCGGTAATGTTATCACCGATACAACACTTAACTGGCTGGCGTTGGTAACGTTATCACCGATACAACACTTAAGTGTCTGGCGTCAATAATGTTATCACCGATACAACACTTAACTGTGTGACGTCGGTAATGTTATCACCGATACAACACTTAACTGGCTGGCGTTGGTAACGTTATCACCGATACAACACTTAAGTGTCTGGCGTCGGTAATGTTATCACCGATACAACACTTAACTGGCTGGCGTTGGTAATGTTATCACCGATACAACACTTAACTGGCTGGCGTTGGTAATGTTATCACCGATACAACACTTAACTGGCTGGCGTTGGTAATGTTATCACTGATACAACACTTAACTGGCTGGCGTTGGTAATGTTATCACCGATACAACACTCAACTGGGTAGCGTTGGTAACGTTATCACCGATACAACACTTAACTGGCTGTCTTCGGTAATGATAATCAATGCATTATCGTCTGACTAAATAATAACTGTAGCTGCTTAACCCGCACAGTTCTAACGTTGTAGATATGTATTATAATCGAGGATCGTGACATTTAAAATTAAATACATTTTGGCGAATAAGAAGATGTTCCAAAGATTTTCACAATTTATTCAACAGGAATCTCGTTCCGATCATTTTCAATATGAGCCCTTGCTAATATGGGAACGACGTTTCTGATGACTCCAGATGCAAGCGTCGGAGACACCGTTAATGTTTTACTGTACTTCTATTTCTGCTTTCACTGTCATTTCCTGTATCATGTTTGGTGTCCATACCTGTCTGTATAAACATGGTCTCACATGTGGAGAAAAAGGAAAATTAAATCGTATGGCGTATTTAAGTTCACTATTCGTTATTAAATCCAATACCTGCTTCTCAGTCGTGGATTATCTTCCCTCGCAATTAGGATTAGGTTCATTGTACAATATCCCTAATCCTCTATTATGATCATTGTACAATGTCCCCTATTCTTTATTAGTATCATTATACAATATCCCCTATTCTTTATTAGCTTTTATTAGGAACATTGTACAATATCCCCTATAATTTACTTTTTTCATTTAACGCAATGGAACATAACTGCATAAAATATTTGACCCCGGCTAATCAAACCTCTTTTATCGACGTGGTTGAAAAGAACTGCATAGATCATTGAATGCCGGCTCATCAAGCTCTTACATCTAAAATATCAAGTTTTTTTATCAACTTGAACGAAGCGATATGAAAAGAAGATTGTATTCCGGGTTTCAAGCCTGTTTTATTGATATAAAGAACAGATCCTCATCGAAGATTGGATTCCATCTGATCAAGCTCTATATCGACATAAATGAACAGATACGCATAGAAGCTTGGATGCTGACTCATAAATCACTTTTATCAACTGAAAGGAACAGATATTTAATGACGACTGGATTCCGTTCATCAAGGTACTTCAATCGAAGCAGAGGATCGGACCTGCATGGAAGATTGTATATCAGCTCATCATGCACTTACTGCGACGCAAGGGGATAGTTCATCATAGATGATTGTACACCGGCTTATTAAGTCTCTCCTGTCGCCGTAGTGGAGCCCACCTGCAAAGAAGATTGGGTGACCGGCTCATCCAACTTCATTTGTCAACTGAAAAAAAACGATGTGCTTTATAACTTGGTACCCGGTTCATCATGCCTCTTCAGTCGGCGTAGACGATCAGACCAGCACAGGAGATTTGGTTACTGGATCGTCAAGCCTTTTATCGACGTAAAATTACAGATTTGCATTGAAGTTTGGATGCCAGCTCATCGAGCATTTTTTATCGTCGCAACGGAACTGATCTTCTTAGAAGATTGTAATTCGGTTCATCAAGCTCTTTTATCGACGCAAAACAACAATCTGAATAAAAAATTGTATGCCGCTGACACAGTCTCTGTTATCAATGCTAAAGAACAGATTTGCATAGAAGATTGGATGCCGGCCGATCAGGTATTTTTATCGGCGTATTGTACCTTATCTTCGTTGAAAATCGGTCAAAATACCGACTCATCAAGCCTATCGTATCAACCTGAAGGAATAGATCTTTGAGAAGCATTGTATACCGGCTCATTAAGCTCCTCTATTAATTTCGGCTGAAGCAATGTGATTTCCAATATGCTCATGTTTTTTTCTCAAAAATTTACACAATAGTTTGTTAATGTAAAAAAATCATCTATCCTTCCTTTGTGTGTATTCGCCCCCCAAATGCAGAACTTTCGTTATCCAAATTTCCTCTCTGTAAAAAAATGTGAATATGTCAATGTGGGAGTTCAAGGAACTAATGAGATTCTGTACATTTCATCTATGAACCAATTATCCTTTGAACAGTAACCATTAAATCGTGCGCACTACCAATAGCAAAGTAATCAAAAGTGGTAACGATAAATTTACTGTTGTGTTCCTTATATATGTTCAATAATCGTGTGTATTTATTTAGGTTTATGCTCCAGTCACCATTCATCAAGAATCAACTTACAGTTACCTCTCCAACTGATCGCTTCTCTACGGTGGCATGCATTTCCAGTTTCGGGATATAGGCATTTGGGCATTTAAATATAAAAGGGGCACCTGCTACGAGACTCTTCTTTTCATGCTAATGTCAAGTACGTTGAACAGCTGGCATTTTTGTTAGAATCGATTCCGAACGTAACAATATCGTCAATTCTTTTACAGAACTTTTAAACAATTGTGATCAACGGAAATCAAATATTTTGAAATGAATAAAAATTTATTTGATTCAAAAGTATCTTTATCCGACGTGTTTTATAAAGCAAGATTCTTCATTCCATTTTTTGTTCAACTACACCGCTGGATTTTTTACAGCAATTAAAAGTATAATATCATACACTGAGATGAACATGGAACTAATGACAAGTCGGTTGTACAAAAAATCATTTTACTCGCCGGAATCATACATTTATTATGTCATTTGATCAATTGAAGTGGGAGAAGCTCAATGGATCGCTGTACCATATCAGGTCTTCCGCCAAGCCACTCATGAACGAATCCATTCGCAGAAGCTGACGTGAACCGCAGCAGACGAAACGGATAAGCGAGTGTTCTGAATGTGTCTCCGCGCTAGTGCTAGCGTCCAACTGCTTCCAGTTGGCTGTGGTAGCTCCGTTGGTTCATAAACAACAAAGGGTAGTTGTTGATGTATGTAGGCTGTTGTCGCGCTCGCATCGATCAGTACCTACACCGCCGTCGATCAGTACCTACACCGCCGTCGATCAGTACCTACACTGCCGTCGATCAGTACCTACACCGCCGTCGATCAGTACCTACACCGCCGTCGATCAGTACCTACACCGCCGTCGATCAGTACCTACACCGCCGTCGATCATTAATCGGAGACGGTCCTGCGATCCTTCTAACATGGATTACTAACGCTGCGTGCCTCTCTGTTTATCTCTCGCAATCAATTATTATTGAAATGGGAACAACTGTTGCCTAATTATGTTTCCGCCTGCTTGCCTAATTTTAATGAGCTGATCAAATGAACGACACCATTAATAATGGCTTGCAAACAATTGCCAGCCAACTGCTTCTAATGAAGCGATTGGAGGATTACGTGCATTCATATAAAATGTTCGATTTGCCCGATCGGAAATGGATAATGAAATCACCATACTGGGAGGTAATTAAAGACAATGCTCGTACTGTTTTTACGAAGTTACAACATTGAGAGGTCATTGAAGACAATGCTCCAACTGTTTTAACGAATTCGCACCATTGGGAGGTAATTGAAGGCCTCACCACATTGAGAGGTCCTTGAAGACAATGCTCCTACTGTTTTAACGATGATAGGAACTCTCTCCAATTGTTTTAACGAAGTCGCCGCATTGGGAAGTAATTGAGGACAATTCTCCAACTGTTTCAACGAAGTCGACTCAGTTGGAGGTAATTGAAGACGGTGATCCAATTGTTTTAACGAAGCCGACGCATTGGGAGATAATTGAAGAGAATGTTCCAACTGTATTAACGAAGTCGCACCATTGGGAGGTAATTGAAGACAATGCTCCAACTGTTTTACCAAAGTCGCACCAATGGGAGGTAATTGAAGACAATGCCCGAACTGTTTTACCAAAATCGCACCAATGGGAGGTAATTGAAGACAATACTCCAACTGTTTTACCAAAGTCGCACCAATGGGATGTAATTGAAGACAATCCTCTAACTATTTTACCAAAGTCGCACCAATGGGAGGTAATTGAAGACAATACTCCAACTGTTTTCCCGAAGTCGAAATCTTTGGAAGCGATTGTATATAACATGTCCTCTGTTCAATCAACGCAATAATCGATGAAACATTATTCACGAATTAGTGACTCAGAACATAATTTCAATGCTTGATAAAACATCGCACATTAGATTCAGCTAACTTGTTTTTCTCTCTATGATCAGCTCCTGTAATCACTTCAAGTTCGAAATCATTTTTTCTTATACAATATAATCTGTATGACCGATACTTCAAACCATATGTCCGGAGCTGCCTTCCATGACACCATCTGACAGTGCTGCGTATTATTTGATAATTCGCACTACTGGACATGGAATATCAGGTTACATGTTGTTAGTGCTGCCACTTGTTTGGTATTAGGCAGCACTGGACATGGAATGTCAGGTTTCATGCTGTTAGTGCTGCCACTTGTTTGATAATAGGCAGCACTGGACATGGAATGTCAGGTTACATGCTGTTGGTGCTGCTTATTACTGGAAGCTAGGTAGAACTGCCTCCATTTCATGAAAACCGCTTCCAAGAAAACGGTCACAAGCAGATTATGCGACGGTCAAAGCAAATTATGCGACGGTCACAAGCAGATTATGCGACGGTTACAAGCAGATTATGCGACGGTTACATGAAGATTATGCGACGGTCACAAGCAGATTATGCGAGCGAATAATAAAAATTGTCAACAAAAAATGCTTGCAATCCCCTCTTTCCAGGTTAACACAAATACTAATAAAATCAAAGGGGTATTTACATGGAAGTAGATAGAGGGGGGGGGGAAGTGTGCCGTACCTTTAGTTATTGATTTTGTAAGCAGTACTTCTCAGGATGCAAAGAACGCAAGAAATTGTGAAGTCATTGACAGTCAAAAGAATGTCGAAGTGCCTCAGTTTTTAGAATATTTTTTTATCCGGCGAGGTTTGACCTCACGTATATTTCGTCAGTCTTTGTTAGACAATTTAGAAGTCTCAAATCCGTCCTTTAACGCCACGTCACGTCGGCGTCGCTCCCTTACATTATACCAAGACAAAACTGCCTTGATGATTGAACCCGTCATTAGGGCCATCATTACATTTTATGAGATGATAAAAACACTTTTTAAGGGCGACCTGATCTGTACCGAGGACTAAGGAGTTAAAATGAGGAAGGATTTCTACTTGTTCACAAGCATGGATGGCCAAAAAAAATGATATTATACTTTTCATATTCTTTTAACATACATAGAAGCGGTTCATATTCATAAATTCCCTACATTGTAATTCCAAAAAAATACAATCTTCTTGAACCCTTATTCCGCGCAGTTTTACTTCGTATTGTATTATAAGGTCGTGTTATTTATCATCTCCAAAAAATGTTTACTGTATTGAAAAAAATTAATGAAAGCATCATTCCATATTCTTTATTTATGTATATTGATATATTTATTTATATATATATCTAAATATATATATATATATATGTATCATTAAATGTATATTTATATATATATATGAATATATATATATATATATATATAAATATATATATCATTATA